>JAJJHY010006570.1:530863-701801 GCA_021224005.1 Drosophila setifemur
AAAGCAAATAATAAATAATCGCATAGTCAAAACATAAATGTTAGCTCGATCCCAAACGCTTAATTCGACATTGCATTCCTTGTCAACAGCTACAACCAAGCCCAGAAAAATGTATATCGATTCCGTGGACGCCTACCGATAGAGTTTGGAGTGAGAATCATGTGAATTATGCAAGAGCTTTACAACTATCCAACTATTTATCGGTAGAATTTTAATGACTAGATTAAGCTTGTTGGAACCACCTTTGAAATGGAAGGGAAGTTAGAAACTATGAAAATTCAAATAAAGCTAATTAGATTCAATCAACCGTACAACAACTCCACCCTCGATTATATTGATGTATTGTAATTAAAAGTCGCATTTAGACCAAATAAAAGCACAAAATAAATGTAATAAATCCGGCAAGAATCCTTATATACGAGGCACTAAAGTTGTAAGCAACTTCGAAGCTATTTCAATCGTTCATGAAGTTTATTATGAACTAGTAACAAACACTCCCACCAGAGGAGCGCCACGCCTTGATGAAAGGGTATTTGAGATGTAATTTGTATTATCATAAGAATTATTTAATAATAATTGAATTTAAATTTAAATGTGGAAACGATCAGCAATTTCTATAATATACAATATCATGCATTAATTAATATCTCTTTTAGGAGAGACTTGTTATATTGTTTTAAAGGGTTAACATGTTAGCATTAATAATAAAATGTTGAAAACATTGACCCGCTCTATTTGAAAGACTTATTATTATTGAATCCAATAATCTGACAAGTAAGAACATTACAGTCGAGTTTGCCGACTGTTTAATACCCTCTACCAATCTTGTTATAAGTAAAAAAATCAAGAACGAAAAAAATCAAGAAAGGAAGGCTAGCTTCGGGGCCCGAAGCTTCAAATACCTTCGCCTCCATTTTTCATTTGCTAAATTGGCTTTAATGTATATGATGTATATTGTCCAAGATTGAATTAATTATAATAATTATCCGATTTTGATAAGATTTTCAGGATAGGTTAACATAGGTATTTAAATGTGATTTATTAAGAGTCAGTAAATTATCCTTAACAATTTTGAATTTATGGCACTTTTTCCCAATCGTTTCAATGGCAGCTATGTGATGTAGTGGTCCGATTCCAGCCGCACCGACTTATATACTGCCTGCAACAGATAGAACAAGAAAGGAATGCTAGCTTCAGTACCCGAAGCTTAGAATAAACTTGCAGACCAGTTGCCTTAAAACTGTTTGATCGTTTGTCTGGAATTTTTATATATTTAAGTTTTTAAAACGGGTTTAATGTCTATAAAAACTGTATTTCTCAAGAATGAATTTGTTGTCTTGAAAAACACCAGAGTTATGCTCAATGTCCCATTTTCTCCCATAGTTCCTATGGCAGCTGTAGGATATAGTGGTCCGATTTTGATAACACTTTCAGGATACGTTAAAATAGCCATTAGTCAAAAATGGCGAATTTATGGCACTTTTCGTAATCGTTTCTATGGCAGCTATGTGATGTAGTTTTCCGATTCCGGCCGTTCCGACTTATATACTACCTGCAACAGATTAACGGGTCGGTGCAAAAATTCAGACCGATAGACAGACTAGTTTACATAGCAACCGACAGACAGACGGACATGGCTATATCGACTCGGCTGGTGATGCTGATCAAGAATATACATACCTTATAGGGTCGGAAATGTTTCCTTTACTGCGTTACAAACTGTTGGTCAAAATTATAATACCCTCTGCAATGGTATAAGAAAGTTTCAGGCCTATAGCTTTAAAACTGCGTAGGAACAGACAGATGGAAGGCTATATCGAATCAGCACGTCATGCTGATCAAGGGTCTGCCAAGTCCCTTTCTACCTGTTACATACATTTGCCAAACTTAATATACCCTTTACCCCTTTGGGTCTATACGTATGTTTGCTGTTAGCGACTGTAGATTTTGCATAATTAATACTAGTATTGCGCTTCGTAATTAACCAAACTTGATGAAATTCAAGATCTGTACAAATTTAATATCATGTTATTCGTCTCGCCCCAGAAGATTGATATAAATAAATAAAGAATTTCGAATTCCACAAATAACAAATATTAAAGTGAAACTATTAATCTGTCTAATTTGGGATACTATTTATTTTAATCAGTTTTATTAATAGATGTTACAATATTTAATGTTAGGTGCACCGACGGATGTGTTGCATGCTGCTTTTTATTTGCGATTTTCGAACCGAATTGAATAGCCCTTTTTTTTAGAAAAACGACATCGAGCAGACCAAGTTTATATCCATACAGCCTTAAAAGCAATTTGTCGCCGACACCTTCAGGAAAACTAAAACAACATTTTTGATTTGGCTCTAAAGATCTTACAAATCTTACAAAATTCTCTTCAATGAATGGAGTTCGAGCTGTTTTTCCGTTATCAGCAATTACACGATCATCTCTGGCCAAGTTACGGGCCGGAAGTCTTTGCCAGTCCAATTCGAGTTCGTTTTTCACAGCAAGTTGACGAATATTTTCATTGCCAACGAAACGCATGTACGATTTGCGATGACGGCTATAACCACCAAATAACTCATCAGCGCCACTACCTACAAGCGCGACTCTGGAAGTTGAAGCTGCGGCATGCGAAGCAAACCAGAAAGCACATCCTAAACTCTCGTCTAACACAGTTTGAAGTGGAAATATAAGATGCTTAATATGTGTAGAAAGTTTTTGCTGTAACTCAAGTCGAGTGACATTGACTTCCAATAGATTCCAGATCCGATCGGGGCAAAGTTTCTTTAACTCGTTTAAAGACATTAAAGCAGTATTACGGTCCGGAACATTCCAAAGTTTCTCATGTTGGTTTTGTTTACCAATTTTTTCGAAAGCGACATTAATTAGCTCGATCGGTTCTTCTGCTGGCACATGTTTATTAGCCAATAATGCCAAAATGGTACAATCGATGCCACCAGAAAATAAAATACAACATTTTGCATGTCTGCATACATTCTTTAAATTAATTTGCCGTATGCAAAGGGAGCAGAATGGGGGTGTGTTTTTAACACGCGATTCTACAGATGCACTTAGCAGCTTATCAAGAGTGCTGAGTGCTGTCTTTATTTGTGGCTGACTTATTAGGTTATCATAAAGGTTCTTTTGATCTTTGTTAAACTTATATTTATATAAATTGTAATCGAATTCGAGCTCACTTTTTAACAGCCAGTCTGGCGATATTATACTCTCTATAACAGTTTTCCAACCCATTGCCACATCAAGATTTCGTATGAGCTGCTCTGTATACTCATTAAGAGGTTGCCATGGATGTAATATGCATGTTTTTAGATTATCAACTTTTAACCGATATAAACCTAATGGGGGTAATTCAAGGGATGATGATCCGTCCCTAGCAAAGAGTCTTGAAGTACTCAATAAACTCAATCCAGACGGATTTCGTTCTATAATTAATGAATTTCTACCAAATGCGTCACGGGAAAAGTAAAGTGCTTGATCACGTTTGTTATATATTATTAAACAGTGCGGACCCTCCAACAGCTTTAGCAGAGATAATATTTCGTTGACATTAGAGCATTCAGAAACTTTCTTAGCAAGCCATAATGTATCTGACATTGAATCGGGTTTTTGTATATTGTACAAATCTCCATTAAACAATATTATAAAGTCGCCTTCAACAACTGGTTGTTTTTGGGCATTTTCACCCTGTTGCCATAGGACACAGCCAGCAAAAAAAATGTTTCCAGCATCATAATCCAACACCAACTCGTCTTGCATGTCTGGACCACGATTTATCCAAATTTCTTTGAGGGCATTGGAAAATATTGTCGAATGCGATCCGTCATCTCGCGATGTTGAGAAATATATACCACACATCTTACATATATATATGCATATATATATAATATATATAATATATTATAATAATGAATATCAACTTTTAAAAATTTATTAAATTAAACGGTCTAATAGAATTTACAAATAATAATGTTAATAACAGAAAAAATAGGAGTGAGCTGCTTGACCGCTAAGTAATTGGTCTTACTAATCGACTACATTAGTGGGATTCCCGAAGCGTTTTTTGATTTAGCTGTTTACAAATCGCACATCAGCTACGTGATACACGTTAAACTGTAATCTAAATTAAATTTCAATGTTTTTATCAAGTCGCGAGGTTTTTATGTTTTGATGAGAAGATTTGTACGTATGGGCAGTAATTATTCAAGTTAAATGTTATATTTAAGTATTAATTAAATTTAAATAAATTTGAGTTGGCTGGAACCATGAAAATTCTTTTTAATTTTGTAAAGTTTTGTACCAAGTATAATAATACATAATTATATAACTAATGTTTAATTAATGACTTGATTCAGTAATTTTATTTTTTTAACATTGTTTTCCCAAACAAATCTTACCGAAACATTCTACCCTGTCATATATTCGTTTAAAATTATTGTCTAAGATCTAAGAAAGTTACTATTTACAATATACTGTAATATAATACAAAATAATATAATATAAAAATTAATGCCTGAAGGTTGTTAATCTAAAACGAAAACAATAAAGCTTTATATTATTTAAAGTGAAACTGAGATTTTTATTTTTATTTTAGTTTTCCATCACCTTAGGTAATTTACACACATTTTGATTTTAGTTCATGATAAACAAAATGTTTAGCTCTTTATTTAGCTCTTACCATTAATTCTTTTGAGGTAATTGTCAATCAGTAAGGCAGTCAGCAAAAAGAGAATATATATCTAGAAGTTATATATATTTTTGTTCAATTAAGTAGTTTTCTTGAGTATGCACAAGGGCTTAGGAAAAATCTCGGTATTTTTGGACGGAATATTTGGTGTCACTGCATATCTTCTATCTGGCAACACTGCAGAGTACGTCGCGGTAGAATATTTTAAAATTTAAGCAGTGCAATTAATAATAAAATAAAATGGAAGATTCTTTGCCAGACGATGCATGGAAAGATTCTTTCGACAAATTGTTGGATAGCGAAACGTAAAGAAACTGAACATTGTTATAATTTTGCAGAGGGTATTATAATTATGACCAGAAGTTTGCAACGCAGTGAAGGAGACATCTACGATCCCATAAAGTATATATATTCTTGATCAGCATCACCAGGCGAGTCGATCTATCCATGTCCGTCTGTCTGTTTCTAGTCAAAGTTTTAAAACTATAGGGCTGAAACTTTACCCAAAGCCTTATTTCTGTTGCAGGTAGTATGTAGGAACGGAACATCTGGAATCGGTTCACTACATCTCATAGTTGCCAAATGAACAATTGGGTAAAAATATCATAAATTCGTTATTTGTGAAGATACTTGACTGATTCTTTCTAAATCACTATTTTATGACTATTTAAACTTTGTTGAAATTGGACCACTATATCGAAAAGCTGTCATAGCACAGAATGTCTGAATGGTGTGATGGCAATTGGTATGCAAGGGTATTCTAAGCTTCGGACCCCGGAGCTAGCCTTGCTTTCTAGTTTACTATAATTTGTATAAATTTTTCAATTCTAGAAAATTCAAAAACCGAATCATAAATCAAAACTCAGTAAGGGCATCTTTCAACATTAACTCTAGTGTAGAGAATAGCAATCACGGCAATATAATAAAGGAACCATTTATGACAAAGAAAAGCGGCTCCAATTCCTTCGATCAACTAAATTGTTTAATATCAACTCCTAGCGCCACACGTTTTGGAAGTAATCCATTCTGTTGCGAACTGTCTCCAATCGATGGGATGCAACTTGATGGTTTTGGAATCATTACAGAGAGTAAACAAAACAATGTACATTTAGATTCGATTGTTCAAAAAAAAGTTTGCTTTGAAAATTCATCCCAGAGTTCTAATGCAAATGTAAATTCGGCAAAAAGGCAACTAATCAGCTCAATGGATCAATTGGATTTTGCACCCCGAGATCCACTAGTTTTACATCCAGGAAAGTGGCGTAAATCCCTGAGCTACTGGCGTCGAACACACGGGGCAGAATCGAATTTTAACGAAAGCATTAAAGAATTGGTAAGAACAGTACACAAAACCATTATTGATAGACCAACTGGAACTCGGAAATCAGTAAACATAAATAAATTTAACAAAATATGTCTTGACTTTAAAAGCGAAACCTTAAAATATTGCAAACAGAACGAACCTCTTTCATTTAACGCTGAATTTTCACAATCAAAGTTGCATAATGCTGCAAAAATTGGCGAAGGTGCCTATGGTGAAGTGTTTAGATATATTACCAATAATTTAAAATCTGACAGCACCAATACTGATATGGTACTAAAAATAATACCAATAGAAGGTTCCATTGAAGTTAATGGCGAACTGCACAAATCGTATGATCAAATTTTGCCAGAAATAATAATCTCTACAAAAATGAGCAGTCTTCGAGCAAGCAAGGAAAGTTCGACCGAAGGATTTGCTAAATTACATCAGGTAATGCGAAATTTCTTATTAAAAATACTATTAATCAATACATATTGTAAAATGATGTTGTTGAAGTATTTGAAAAAATAGTATTGGCAAACCACGTTTAACGTTGTCCCAAAAATGTGTAGATCTGCAAAAAAACGACCGTTTTTGTTACTTAAAGTTTTGCAATATTTCTTATGCCAATTTTAATTTGATAATTTTAAAAGATTTGCTTTAACTTAATCAATTGTATGATTTGAGCGGTTTGAGAGCAAATTGTCTGAAAGTGTATTTCTAGCTTCGGGGATCAAAAGTTAGCATTTCGGTCTTGGCAGCTACAGGATGTTAAGATTACTAAAGCTCAAATACTACCTGCAATTAAGGTAGTCTTTTGTGCAAAGATTGCAACACCCGAAACATTTTTTTTTAACTCTTTTGTTTTTTAATAAGGAAAGATCAATTTATTTAATTCAGCGTGTATCAAATTTATGTATCCCATTTAAATAAAAATTCATCTGCATTGCGTTTAAATATTGCCAAACACTTCTATGAAATTGTCATGCAATTGCACTTACGGTCAATTCTAAGTGAGCACGGCAACAATGTCCCAATATTTGTGACAAATATGATAATCCCGATCTGTTGGTATCTCACATCGCACACACTTTCCAAACATCGAATACCATTAAATAGATTTTGACAAAAATGTTTTTTTTTCGGAAATTATTTTTTTTTCTAAATTATGCTGTGTTGTAAGCTTGCGAGAGCCTGTCGAATACAAGGTCATCGTTGGAGTTTCCTCAAAATTAGACTAGAGTCTATAGAAAGTTGATTTAGAACGGCATTGTCAAACTTATCAAACGACCCTCGTTTTTGAATACACAACACTGATTCACATGATCAAACACAACAAGGAATACTAACAAAAATATTTGATCCTAGGAATATAAGCATAAAACTCAAACGAAATAATAAAACAGTCTAATGACAATGTTATAACAAAGCATGCAAAGGAAATGCATTTGTAATGACAATTACCGAATATTATTATTAAATGTCGATAATACATACAATGCATATATGTATGGGTTGCCCGTGAACGTCTGTAGTTTTTACAGCACACACCAAATTCAAGTTGAACTCAGGTTTCTGTGGCTGTTCTTTATTAATACTTGATGTTCACTTGGTTCTACCCAGCGCACAAAAGGAGAGCGCGATAAGATATTTGTTGTTGTACTAGATAAATACGTTTTAGTTTAAGGTGACCCTGATTTCGAAACATTATCTCCCCCGTAAGCGAGCATGAAAGTTACTTATTGGAGGACAACTCACTTTGGCGCAGACACCATTTGTAGTTGATCTCCTCTAGTTCGCAAAATGGTTTTGCTCCATTTGATGACCCCAATAAAAAACAAGAAAGGAAGGCTAGATTCGGTATCCGAAGCTTAGAATACACTTGCAGGCCAGTTGCTTTAAAACTGTTTGACCGTTTGTTTGGCAGCTAAAGGATATAGTGATCCGATTTTTAATTTTCTAAAACGGCTTTAATATCTATAAAAACTATTTCGCAAGAATGAAATAATTGCCTTGTAAAACACCAGAGTTATGCTCAATGACCCTTTTTCTCCCATCGTTCCTATGGCAGCTATAGGATATAATGGTCCGATTTTGAAGAAACTTTCAGGATATGTTAAAATGGTGTTTAATAAACACTGCGTTACAAAATTCTGGTCAAAATTATAATACCCTTTGCAAGGGTATAACAAGTCAGAACACTGTTAAATACCAATTTGTACCAATATGGTTATAAGCAAAATCAATTCATTGTCTTGAAAAACGCTATGGCAGCTATAGGATATAGTGATCCGATTTTGATCATACTTTCAGGATATGCTAAAATAGTAATTAAATAAAGTTTACCAAAAATTTAATTATCCTAAAAAATTGCGAATTTATGACACTTTTTCCCAATCGTTCCTATGACACGTATGTGATGTAGTGTTCCGATTCCGGCCGTTCCGACTTATATACTACCTGCAACAGGTTGAAGGGTTGGTGCAAACTTTCAGGCCGATAGCTTTATTGAGTGACTAGTTTACATAGCAACCGACAGACAGACGGACATGGCTAGATCGACTTGGCTGATGATGCTGATCAAGAATATATATACTTTATGGGGTCGGATAAGGAACCTTCACCGCGTTGCAAACTTCTGGTCAAAGTTAAAATACCCTCTGCAAGGGTATACACAAATATGTGTTTTTTCTGTATTTTGTTGTAAAGAGCCACTTTTTAAACATAAATACATAAAATACTACTGTATTTGAGAATTTAATGTACTTTAAGACCACGCAAATGGAGTTTTCCTACAATAAAAGGCGAAAAGTTGGGTTGAAAGTGAATTTTTATTCGGCCGCAGGCCATCATATGATGATATACATTGAACCTTATGTACTACATTATATTATATGTGTAAGAGCGGTGGCATATGCTATCTTATGATGTTCTTATCTATGCCATAACCGCATATGAGTTTGAGGTCGTAATGCTTTGCATTTGAAGGTTAATGTTAGTACCGCTACGATTGCAACCTTGCCTCAGCTCATAAGTCAATCCATTTTACAGGGGTATCTTAAATAATTAGAATTACCATCTAAAATGATTTGACCCGGACTGAAAAAAATACAACATTTGCAAGTATTTCAGTACAAAACATTATTATTGCCTTTTAAAAAGGATCCTTTTAAGCTTCAGCGAATCATATTTAATGACTTCAATGGACTCATGACGCGTTCAGTTTCGAAAACAGAAAAAAATCACGGGTAGCCAAATTTGGCGAATACGGTGGCTGAACGGGGACTTATTTCGTCAAGCATCTCTTTTGCGACCATTTTTGCAAAAGATTCAGGTCTTTTGGTACGAGTCTAGCGGTGACACGCTTCATACCTAAAACATAAACCAACAATTTTTTTTGTCGATCCATAAGAGATGTGGAGGTCCTGCTTTCTCTATAATGCCAACACGACGATTTTAAGCACTTTCTTTAACTTTTTTCATGCTATCGTCATTAACAAAAGTGGATGGACGTTTCGCATAATGCAAATTTTCGATGACATCACGACCTTCCCTGAATGTTTTGTGCCACTCAAATACTCGTCCGTGATAAAGTAGACTCTCCAAACACTTCTGCCACATTTATACGTTTTCGTAACCGTGATTCCATAGAAAAAATTTAAAATTTCAAGGAAACTCGATTAATTCTTTTCCTATGGTAAAAATCACCTGACGACCTTTTCGCGTCATGAACAAACAGCTGCCAAATAGACACTAATTGACAAATGGAGATCTAACTTGGTGCAAACATAAAAAAATCTTTCACCGATTCGCGTCGTTTAAATCCGGGTATAATTTGATCAGATGTTACTTTATTATATATATATATATGTCTTTATTATATATTACATATAACATTCCTTTGCTCCTATAGACTATTTGATGGTCTTCCGCAAAAAGGCGGCTGGCGGTGGGTAAGATATTAACAAATAATAAAAAAAGGAAAGGAAGGCTAGCTACTGGGTCCGATGTTTTGAATACCCTTTTTGACCAGTTGTGTTTGGACCAGATATAGTGGTCCGATTTGATGTTGGCTTTGATGTATATGAAAAGTATATTTTCCTGTCGCCCCCATGTCGATTGTCGCTCCCTGGAAAAGTTTGTGCCGCGTCACATAATAAAACAATGCTCGGGGTATTTGTTATCTTAAAATTAATTAACAGTAAGATCGATAGTTCTGGCTTATTAGAACGTTTAAATTTTACTGTGCCTTGTAGAATTACTAGAAATTATATCCCCCTAGCACTACATGAACCATTCAATACCTTTTTATACCCTTGCCCATAAAGTATATATATTCGTGATCAGCATCACCAGCCGTGTCGATCTATTATATATTTATAAATATATAAACATACCTTTCAAACGTTGCAGATTATTCAAATCGGATCATTATTATTATTGTATCCTCGCAGAGGGTATTATAATTTTGACCAGAAGCTTGTAACGCATTTAAAGACAATAAATTCATTCTTGAAGAATATAGTTTTTATAGACATTAAGGACTATATCCTCTATAGAAAGCAACTGGTCTGCAAGGGTATTCAATGCTTCGGCCCGCGAAGCTAGCCTTACTTTCTTGTTTTATTTTATTATACCCTTGCAGAGGGTATTATAATTTTGACCAAAAGTTTGTAACGCAGTGAAGGAGACATCTCCGATCCTATAAAGAATATATATTCTAGTCGATCTAGCCATGTCCGTCTGTCGGTTGCTATGTAAACTTGTCTCTCAGCTTTAAAGCTATCGGGCTGAAACTTTGAACTTTGCAGGTAGTATATAAGTCGGAACGGCCGAATCGGAACACTACATCACATAGCTGCCATAGGATCGATTGGGAAAAATGTCATAAATTCGTCATTTTTGAAGATAATCAATTTGTTTAATGAGTATTTAAACATATCCTGAAAGTTTCATCAAAATCGGATCACTACATCCCATAGCTGCCGTAGGAACGATGTGAGAAAATGGGCCATTGAGCATAACTCTGGTGTTTTTCAAGACAATTAATTAATTCTTGAGAAATACAGTTTTCAGAGACATTAATGCCGTTTTAGAAACTTAAAATCCAAAAATCGGATCACTATAGCTGCCATACAAACGATCGAACGGCTTAAAGGCAACTGGTCTGCAAGTGTATTCTAAGCTTCGGGTACCGAAGCTTGCCTTTTTTTCGTGTTTTTTAATTAAAAAACTGTTCCTAAAATGCCTAAAATGAACTCTTTGAAATATGCACTAAAATTTAAATGGTTGTAAAGGGTCTATCAACAAGGACGTGTGTATGTAAATAACAACAAATTGTGTTTTTGCGTTGGCACCACTGCGCAAGCTAGAGTCTTGGGCTTTAACACATGCAATTGGAGCATTAATTTCTACCGATCCTGAAAATTTCATTAAGTTTGGTTAACTAGAAAGCGCACAATAAATATGCAAAGTTTACAATGTAATTAATATAGACCCGTCCTTGTTGAAAGACCCTTTAGTTTTAAATGAGCTCCAAAAGATTTCAACTGATCTTTTAATATCTGCGTGCTACCTCTGTTGCAGTTTTTCGGAGTCTAGTCTATAGCAAACTAACAACATAAACATTTTAAATGCATAAAATTCTTTCCTGTCCGAAACTCTTACTATGGTCCTGAATAGCTTGTCCTAAACCCAGGCTGCATGACATGCTGAAAAATGTATTGTCATAAAAGTAGACGGATACAAATTGTTAGATTTGCTATGGCTTTATAATAATCTTAAACTCCATTATTTACCAAAAAACGAAATTATTTTCATATAAGGTATCACTGGTTATTGGAAATTATCCGCAACATTTGATTAAGCTGTGGGAACGCTACGACGATGAAAAGGGATCTGAGAATGATCACCCAGGAATTTTCGGAGATAACCAACTTTTTATAGTTTTAGAATTGGAGTTTGCAGGAAGTGACATGATGAATTATAAATTTACAAATGCAGAACAATCATATTATGCATTGCTACAGGTAAACAAACTATCCGCTGATTTTTGCTTAGAAAAATGCTTATCTTTTTGTCTTTTCAGATTATTCTTACACTAGCAGTTGGTGAAGTTGAGTGCCAGTTTGAACACAGGGATCTTCATTGGGGAAACATATTAATTAAAAAAACCAATAAGAAGCAAATATGTTTCAAATTAAGTAACAATAACTTAACAGTTTATACAAAAGGGGTCAATGTTACTATTATTGACTATACTTTATCAAGAATCACCATAGACGAGTGTTGCCATTTCAATGATCTTTCAAATGACGAAGAACTTTTTTCGGCCACTGGCGATTACCAATATGATATTTACAGAAAGATGAGGGTCCAACTGCAGTAAGTATCTTAAAAGCCATAAAATTTTATAAATACACATGGAATATCTGCTTAAAATAGAATATTTTATTTTTGCAGTATGTTTAATACTCAGTCTTATAACAACTTAATTATTTATTAACTTGAAATTAATTTATTTTTTATTTCCTAAGGAAAAAAAATTATTAGTTAAATATTGTTTTAATTTATTGTTATACTATTCAAAGATATTTGTTTAAAATTTCAAGTTGATTCTGCAGAATTTACGAAGTGATGTGATTTTGAACAGGATGATGTTCATGATGGGTGTTAAGCTATAAGAAATAGTGGCTTTTAAATTGCGGATAATAAGCCCTGACAAACATGTGTTTCCAAAATGGTGTTACAGTCGAGCCTGCTCGAGTTATTTTGAACATAAACGTCAGAAAACCGTTATGGTCGAGTATTAGCGCCATATTATAAAATCGTACGAATTAGTTGAAGTCTTTCTTTAATTCTTATGATGTATATTGTATAACAACTGAGGCATGCTAAATATAGTTATATTAATGTTGATATTAAAAGGTCCTTTCCAAGAAATTTAACAATTACATTTAAAAATATCGTTTGTTACTTTTCCCCAATAGTTTCTATGTTAGCTATGTGATGTGTTCCGTTTGCGGCCGTTCCGAAATATACACTACCTAGAAGAGAAAGAAGGCCAACTGTAAAGTTTTATCCATATTTTTACGCTTTCGTAATCGGGATTCCATTGAAACACAAAATTTTATTTTTCCATGTTAAAAATCAGTAGACTTTTCGCGTCGGGAACAATCAGCTGCCAAATACACTAATTGACAATTTGAGATTGAACTTGGCGCAAATAAAAAAAAATGTTTTATCGATTCGCGTCGTTTAAATCCGAGTATAATTTGATCAGATGGTACTTTATTTTTATATTACATTCCTTTGTTCCTATAGACTATCTCTTTCGCAAAAAGACGGCTGGAGGAGGGCAAGATAACAAAAAATAAAAAAAAAATATTATATAAGATAAAATAAAAATTAAAAATTAAATTATCTAATTGAAATTTAACTGCATTTTTATACCCTTGCAGAGGGTATTATAATTTTGACCAGAAGTTTGCAACGCAGTGAAGGAGACATTTCCGACCCTATAAAGTATATATATTCTTGATCAGCACCACCAGCCGAGTCGATCTAGCCATGTCCGTCTGTCCGTCTGTCTGTCCGTCTGTCGGTTGCTATGTAAACTAGTCCCTCAGTTTTAAAGCTATCGGGCTGAAACTTTGCACCAACCCTTCAATCTGTTGCAGGTAGTATATAAGTCGGAACGGCCGGAATCGGAACACTACATCACATAGCTGCCATAGGAACGATTGGGAAAAAGTGCCATAATTTCGTAATTTTTCAAGATAATTTATTTATTTTTTGGTAAACTCTATTGAATAGCAATTTTTTAAATATCCTGAAAGTTTCATTAAAATCGGACCACTATATCCTATAGCTGCCATAGGAACGATAGGAGAAAATGGGTCATTGAGCATAACTCTGGTATTTCTTAAGACAATTAATTCATTCTTGAGAAAAACAGTTTTCATAGACATTAAAGCCTTTTTAGAAATTTTAAAACCAAAGATCGGATCACTATATCCTAAAGCTGCCATACAATCGATGCAACAGTTTCAAGGCAACTGGTCTGCAAGGGTATTCTAAGCTTCGGGTACCGAAGCTAACCTTCCTTTCTTGTTTAAACTGCATTTGAAATTGTCAGACAACTGGAGCACTTGCTTGAAATTTTAAATGGGAATACTTCCTTGCAGAGGGTATTATAATTTTGACCAGAAGTTTGTAACGCAGTGAATGAGACATTTCCGACCCTATAAAGTATATATATTCTTGATCAGCATCACCAGCCGAGTTGATTTAGCCATGTCCGTCTGTCTGTCTGTCCGTCTGTCCGTCTGTCGGTTGCTATGTAAACTAGTCTCTCAGTTTTAAAGCTATCGGGCTGAAACTTTGCACTGATCCTTCAATCTGTTGCAGGTAGTATATAAGTCGGAACGTCCGGAATCGGAACACTACATCACATAGCTGCCATAGGAACGATTGGGAAAAAGTGCCATAAATTCGCTATTTTTCAAGATAATTAAGTTATTTTTTAGGAAACTCGTTTTAATGACTAATTCAACTTATCCTGAAAGTTTCATTCAAATCGGACCACTACATCCTATAGCTGCCATAGGTGAGAACGATGTGAGAAAATGGGTCATTGAGCATAGTTCTGGTGTTTTTCAAGACAATTAATTCATTCTTGAGAAATACAGTTTTCATAGGCATTAATGCCGTTATAGAAAATTAAAAACCAAAAATCTGATTACTATATCATATAGCTGCCATACAAACGATCGAACGGCTTAAAGGCATCTGGTCTGCAAGGGTATTCTAAGCTTCGGGTACCGAAGCTAACCTTCCTTTCTTGTTTTTTTTTTCCACCCAAAGGGTAAACCTTACAAAAGATATATATTCTTGATCAGCATGACTAGCTTAGTCGATATAGCCATGTTCTCATTTCTTATACATTGCAATGTTTTTTCTTTTTTTTTTTTCTTTTCATTCTTGATATATTTGGAACGGCGCTTAAACCAAAATCAGTACAGGATATTAAATGGTTGGGAAACTCGATTGTTATGTCCTTATTTGTTTTTTATTTTTCTTATTTATAAAAAAAAAACATATTTTGGGCAAAAGAATGTTATTATTGTCTCAAAAATGGGTACATTAATTTAAAAACCAATATATTTACGTATATGGAATTTATAATATAATGTTTTTTTTAATGTATAACATATATTGTAATCATTTTTTTGCAGAAATAATTGGGCATCGTACGCTCCAAAAACGAATGTCCTATGGTTGTCATATGTAATTGCCAAACTAATAGAAAACATCAATTATAAAAGTGGAAATACTAAGATTCACAGAATACATATTCAAAAGCTGAAGGAATTACATGGTATTTTACCAACGTTTAAGAGTGCTGCCCACTGTGCAAAACATATTTTTAATTTACGTTTTTAATTTGAGAGTATACCATCTAATAAATATAATTATCAATAATTTTGTGTTTACAAAATTAAATAAACAAGCTATATATTTATATTAATATTACTAGTCTGCAGTCATTTCCAAATTAAGGGTTGGAACTAATGCATCTTAATGATGAAGAACTGCATGCTGACCTGAGGGTGTGGATACGATATACTTTCTACAGTATTCTGCAGTACATACATTTTTTAGACCGTGTACCCAAATACAAATGCAAATGTATGTAACAGGCAGAAAGAGGCATTGCGGACCCCACAAAGTATATATATCAGCATATCTGTCCGTCCGTCCGTTCGTCTGGAACGGATCAGCAACTGAAAGTGCTAGAGTACCATATTGCCAGTGTAGATTCTCCTAATACTGACTCAGCTAAAGTTAATTTTTGTTTTCGGTGCCCCCGCAAATGGAGCATACATTTCTACCCATCCTGAAAATTTCATCAAGTTTGTATATTTTTTATGCGCTTTCTAATTAACCAATTAATTAATTTACTATCGCCAACAACAAGCAATCTGTTTATTTGCTCACTACCTTCATATACATGTGTATTAATGTGCGCATTCAATATATTTATACAGTATAAGCGCCAGAACAGACTCGATAGCAAATTTTTTTATTTTGCTTATATCTACATTGGAACAGGGTCTTTAACAGTCGGAAAACTTGTTTTAATTAGTATTGTAATTCAATTTATGCAATTATTAGTTGTTTCTTGAGATATTTGAATTTTCCATAATTAATAGATGCAACGAACAAAAAAAGGAAATTTGTATAAAAAAGTAGAGCCGAGACGTCCTTGTTTTATTAAATCGAAACTTAGATTTAGAATACCTTAGAAACTTAGAATTCTCATGAACTGAATTTAGTGCCCGCAGAGTCGATGTCGCCGTCGCGAAGACGCCGTCGCGACAAACTGCACGCTAGCGTGTCAAATGTGGTGTCAAGTTCGAGTGCCGATCGCGGTCCGCTGTATGGTTTCACAATATGCGCTCTCGACTCCGGTCATTAGCCGGACTCTACTTCCCCCTTGAAGTTCAACCGTCCTCGACTATGCTAAGATTTTTTACGATCTCCGAAATTTTTATGGAGTTTCGACGTTGTATTATTAGCCGATGAAACCAGCAGGCTCTGATCGCCATGGTCCCGAGTAAATTGTTGTTCTGTTCCTAATCGCTACATTGTCTTCGATTTCTCTGATGTAGTTACGTGTTTCTCCACAGCCTATGGTTGTAGGGAAGGCTGAGCACCGTGTTGGGATTGATAATATTTAGCAATGGGGAAGTGGTTACAGCTGGCCAACGATTTCTCACGCTGTTGTTAAGGTATCGCGTCCCATTTACAGAGTCGTACATTGCAAACGTGACGAGATTTGTCCCTTTCACTTTCATTGTTGCGCAGGGCCAAGTACCGATCCTTGTGGAACTCCTGCTGTTATACTATATTTTGTGGGACCTTCATCTGTGCTATACCGTAGGATGTGCTTTTTAAGTTAATCGACTACTATACTTCGCAGGTAGCCTGGAACTTCAAATTTTCCCAGACCTTCTACGATGCTGCAGAGGCCAAGTTGAACAAATTTTTTTATGTCGGGTGTCATTACAATGCAATACTTATTTGCGCCGCCTTTCCAACGTTTTCCTGCGATTGCCATCGCAGCTATGTCGTGAACGGATTTTAAGGTATATATTGGGGACCTAGATTTCCTAAAACCGTATTGTTTGGGTGATAAGTCACCAGCTCTGCGTATAGCTTCTTCCACTCTATTCGTTTTACACATTATTGCAACTTGTCAGCTGTGTTAAGCAAGCAGATAGGAAGAAGGCTCTTCAAGAGGTTTCCAGGCTTGGGGATTAAATCCAGGTCTTGGATTTTCCATCGGTTGGGGAAAATTAACTTGCGCAGGCATCGAGTATATACCTCGGCGAAGATGTCTGAGCTCCGCGGCCAGCTTAAGGGCAGTGTTTGGAATGGCGTCCGGCCCTGGCGTCATTTTACAGTGAATTGCCCTGGCTGCGAGTAGCACCTCTCTCTTCCTGTGTGAAGCCAATAAGCCCAGAAGAAATATACTGTAGTATGGGCTGGGGAATGGGTTGAATCTTTGGAAACAGTGCCTCTTCGATATTTAAGAGCTTGCTTTCTTCCTTGGGTGCGGCAGGCTTATAGGCTTTTAATCTATTCATGGACACTTTGTAGGCCATGCCCTAAGTGTCCTGCTCCGCCGTATCACACAGCTCTAGAAAGCATTTTGTTTTGCTGCGACGTATTGCTTTTTTCGTGCTTAGTTTTATATTATATTTTATATCGCATATTTGTGGCCAGTTAAGTCGTCTTCATGCTCTTAGAGCCAGCCATCTCGCATATTTTCAGCTATCTCGGGCTTCTTCGATTTCTTCGGTCCACCAGTATACTAGTCTTTGGTGCCGGCTACAGCTACAACCAGTGGACATGCTAGCATCACAGGCATTTGTTTTAACAAGTCCATAAGGTCGGAGTTGCTTATGGGGTGCACATTGAAGCTGAACGCCGCTGCAAACTCAGCTGGGTTCAATGACTGAGGCCTGTAATGTCTGATATGTCAAGTAGCTTGCGGAATGAGGCGGCTATCGGCGAATGTGAGGTCGATGGTTGATCCAATACCGGCGTTGTCGAAGTAATGTTCCGACCCTGTATTCAGCAGCTCAATGTTAAGCGCTGCGAACGCATTTCACTCAACAGCCCAAGAGTTGAATTCGCCAGCTATCACTGCGTTGTTTCGGCCTCTTGTATCATCCGCAATGCTGTCTAAGATTGCCTCGAACTCGGCTCGGGATCAGATAAAAGCAGTATGCTTTTATATAGCCTTTCTTCGGTTTTTGAGCTTTGATTTAAATTGGGGTCCGACCGCAGTTTTTCCATTTTTATCGTAGGCGTAGTTGACTTCGTCCAGCTTCTTGTTTGGCTCGCTTAGTAAAATAAGGTCGATATTGTTTCTTATGACTGTTTCCTTAAGGAGGCCGTCGAGCAATGATTTCGGTATAGTTGCAAATCCAAAATTGCGTTCTTTCGGCGTTCTTTCTTTGCTGACTAGCGGGCATCTTTTACTTTCCGATTGATGCGCTGTGTTCGCGCTCTTGTTGGCTGCCCAGATGAAGTAAAAGGGCTGGTCGTTTGCACTTAGCTGCTTTGGCGTCTGTTTTTCCTTATTGTAGGCAGCAGTTATTACGATCTTCCGCGTTGCTGCACTAGCCTGCAATGTGCCCGAATTCGATGCACTTGTAGCACCTTTTCAGCACCGGCTCTCTCACCCTGCATCTTGTCCAGATGATCTTTAGCTTGGCTGACAAGCAGTGCTGCCGCCTTCTTGGGCTTTCTGAGAGTCTCCAAATGCCGGGCGGAGCCTTTGAGCTGGGCACCGATAGCTGTAGCAACTTCTTCGGCGCTAGCCAAGCAATCGATACCACGGATTTCGTCTCGTCTCCTGGGTGACCGATCGGATATCTACCTTGTTTTCAAGGACTCTGCCAATTTCTTCTTTCAAGCACAGCGTGTTCTCGCTGCCGGGGGCGTTCAGCACCAGCAGCAATTCGCCTTTGGCTGTGCAGCGTACTCTGTTAACGTTCACGGAAACATCGTGCAGTTTGTCGTCTTCGCGCCGGGTGACCATACTAAGGACATCCCTGTACTTCATCTGGCCATTCGGTCTAATAATGATAGCGTCCGGACGTGTCCTGCGTATTTTGTTTTTAGCTTTTGGATCCACCGTGGTCCACCATTTTGTTTGAGGTCTCTACCAGCTGCGGCATACGCTTAGATTTGATTTAAAATGGGTGGTTGGCTCAGCGCGCCTAGGTATGGTTTCTGCTCTTGGACCCGTGGGGGCCTGCTTGGTTGTTATGCTGTTGGCTTTGTGCGGTGTATGTCTGGGCGCAGGCTGAGGGGCGCTCCTCCTGGCTAGTGGAGATGTCTGTTGACATATCCCGTTTGTGCGCAGTCGTGTCTTCGCAGTGAGGTGATCAGTTAGCACATGGCTAGTTGCTTCCGGCGACTGTTAACCACATTAAGGTGAGTTGCACGCAAACCTCCTCCTGCAGCCCCTTCCTGCGAGCCAGCATATCTTACATTGACTTGTTTATCGTCCGCATCGCTGGTTGCTTGTCATTCATTAGATACAGTATCTGGTTCATTAGCGAGCCCAACTCCCAGATCTCATCCGATTTCTGGGTCACATCGCTCGCCTTGTTCTTCGCGGGATCGGGGGCGTTGGCGTTTTTGCCGTTGCTCCCCCATGGGTGGTTTTGCAACTACGCATGTCTTGGGGTGCCAATACTGGTGCCAGTGACGGATGCCGTCCTCTATTTGCTGGAGTGAGTGCCTCAGCACCTACCTCTTTGCTTGTAGCTTTACTTGCTACGACGGCCAAGTAACCCACCGTAGTAGTAGGGTTTGGTAGTTGGGGCCTCCAGAATCCGTGCCCCGGCCGAGGATAAATCCACGGGTGGATTTCCACCTTATTGGTTGACACCTGGAGTAGTATTGTTGTTATTAACCACTGTGTAGTTTGTGCATTTTATACCTTCTGCCAGGTTGTATGCAATTTATACCCGCTGCCAGGTGGGAAGTTTCTGCCAGTCGCTGCGACGCAGTCGCAGACCACTTTCGCCGCTCAATCTGAGACAGACGCTTAATCGGATTTAGTTGGCATTTTTATTTCAACGGGTTTTTGCCCGGAATGCTGACCGATACGGCGCAGACACAGACTCCAGTTTTTAAGCCGCTCAGTGTGAGACAGACGCTCAGTGATATCCTGTGGTTGCGATTGTTTGCTAAATTGTTAAATGCCGCCTGCTTACAGTCTTGGAGCCACTTTACTCTATTTACTCTTTTCTCGTACTGACGACACCTGTTGTTGTCGTTTTGGTACTAGTCTTGATTAGCCACTCACCGTGGAAGCTTAACAGCTGATGCGTATCTTCCCAATTTTTGCTATTGGTTGCTTCTCACTTCCGGTCTCGAGTGCTTTCTTAGATTTTCAGGTAATTTTCTCTGCTTTCGGCAAAATGAGTGACCGCAACTTCCACCCAGTTCTGTGCTAATATGATCCTTGATGTCGTCGGGGCCGCATTCACGATCGAGGTGACTTGGTTGTGTTTGAATGCCTCCAGCGTGCAAGCCTTGAGGGCAGGTTATTAGCATTCTATTCGGTCAGTGAAAATGTTAATGTTCCACAAAAATAAAAAGGCCGCATCTTCCCTAAGGCCCAAACAATGACCAGCAGCTCTCCCTCGTTGGTAGCCTAGTTTGCTCCATTTTTTTGAGTGACCTGGATATCATTGTTATGGGGAGGCCGTTCTTAGACAGGACGGCGCCAATACCATATTGCGAAGCGTCTGTGGTTAAATTAAAAGGTTTTTATAGTCTGCGTGCACTAATATGACGTCTTCCGACGCTAATATGTTCTTTAACCTTTGGAAGGCGTTGCGCTGAGTCTCGTCGATCTGGACTGATACCTTCATTGACTTGTACTTGCTAATGGACCCGTTAGAGATTGGTTTAGCGATTGCCGCGAAATCCTTAATAAAACAGCGGTAATCCCATAAACACCTAACAGCAAATACTGTGGTTTGTTCATCGTACTGCTGAATGTCTTTTATTTTTCTGAATTTGCATAATTGTGTCTTCGCATATGCCACTCCCATGTTCGAGTCGAACACTGTTGTACTCTCTGCGGTGGTAATGTATAACGGGTTGATTCCGTTGGGTGTCAATTAAGATCCATCGTGGATTTTAGTTCTATAGGGTATGGATTCAAGAGTTATCTAAGAATTTTTGTAGAGGGGAAACATTCTTCGTTTATTCAATTAAAACAATTATAAAATCTTATGAACTGAATGTAGTGCCAGCGGAGTCGACGTCGCAGTCACGAACCCGCCGTCGCCGCTGAAGAGCTGCTGTCGCTGCCCCAAACATTTAATTTTAGTTTCAAGTGTGGTGTCAAGTTCGAGTGCCGATCGCGGTCCGCTGTATGGTTGCACAACATCCGCTCTCGACTCGGTCATAAACTTCCTAAACGCTGGGTCAGCAAATGCCATGAGTCTGTGGTTAACTTGCACAACTTAAACCAAGTGGTCGCGATTTGGTTGAAACACGTAAGTAAATCTCCTTGTTTGTAAAAACAATTACAAGTAAATTTTATATTTTACGAGTGGTATATTCAGGTCTCTGTGGATGTCTTAATTGCGGATACACCATGGAGATGCGATTTAGACTGTACTCTTTAGACGTTTATGTTGCTACTGCTTAGATTGCCCCAAAGTTCGGAACCGTACTTCCAAAAAGGCTTTCTAACAGAGTTGTAAAACAGAACTTTATACGCCAGACGAAAGGGGAGATTGTGGGTTGATTAACCAGTACAGTCCCCTGGACTTCAACTTTATGTGCTCCTGTTTCGCTTTAATATGTATTCTCCAAGTAAGTCGCCTACATTTACAGAGGGGGCTGAAGTGTGATTAAATTAAGGTGGGAGGCAGTTTTGTTATGTTTAAATTTTTGTTTGTTAGCCTTTATACTCCAGTCCGTCATCCACTTTTCTATTAGTAGTAGATGGGCAGAGAGACTTCTACATGCTTTCTGAGGGCATTTTGATCGAATTATTATGGCTGTATCATCTCCAAGAGTTACTATCGTAAAACGTGGTTCTGTTGGGATGTCAGCCGAGGAAGCTTCCTGAGGTACGCCCACCCCTATTTCAGACTCTTCTATTATAAAGTTTTTATGCTTAACCAGTTTTAAAAGGTATGTTTTAAGCAGCTGATGAAGCAAAAGCTTTATTTTGTAGATAAGTCCATGCCTTCTGTTTGAATGCCTGGAAATATCCAGTGGGATAGCGGAACAGTATTGAAGCTGTTCATAAGCAGTAAGAATTTTTGACGTGATGCGGTTTACTTGCTCTATGCAAACATGTTTTTCTCGTAGCCCAAATTGATGTGTTGTGATTATGTTAATATGTCATGTATGGCGTATTACGTTGCAAAATATGTTTCTCAAAGAGTTTTGATGAACACAAAGGTAGGCCCAAGCTGGGAGTTCCAAAATCATTTTTGGTGTTTTAAGGTTATACATTTAAGATTTATTTGGCTAAAGACACTAGGATGAACCTAGATATTTCGGTTATATGAAATGTTATGGGTGTAGCTATCTCTGCAATTGGTAATGGGGAATGAACTGAGAGGCTGCTTGATTTGAAGTATAAACATAACGCAGGTGGCAAGAAAAGGTATATCAGCTTCTATGGGCGGCTTCAAATTGGGATAGGCTTTCCATTGTGGATATATATTACTTGTTGGGGAAACTTGTTTAATGTTATATTGCTTTGCATGTTTTTCTTTGCCTTGGTGAGCTTTCGTGTTGATGTTTTTAGTGTATGACTTGCTGAGGGCATACATCATCCTGTCTTTCCATTCACGTCTTAGGCGCCGTTTTTTTGGAACAAAGTTTTTGATGAAAGTTGAAAGTTTGGCGGCATTAGGTCATCCAGGATGTGAACTGTGTCTTTAATGTCCCTAGCCCAATTGAAAAATGTTGTAATTTTGTAATTGAGCATAACGAAATAGATGAAGTAGAACAACTGAATGATCAGATGCCAGGTCATTCAAGGGTTCGGCTCTAATAAGGTTTCACGAAATTTTTGTTGTTATCGCAAAGTCAATAAGATAATTTTTCCTTGGATCCGCTGGCCAGTATGGCCTTCATGTTGATGAGAAGTCGAGCAAATAAGCTGAATCATAGCGTTGTATAACTGCCTACCCTTTGGGTTTGTTAGGCGAGAGCCAGGGGGTTCTATAAAACAATCGCCTAGTGTATTAAAGAATATCATTAATTCCTTATCCGATATGGAGAATCGTTTACTGTTACTGTTTGAACTCGTTATGAGGTTGCCAGCAAGAAATTTGTAGAAGATCGCTGTAGTAAATGGTAAACAGCGCATAACACTGCTTTATGAGAATGATTGTTCCACCATGGGCTTTGCCGTCTGGGTGATTTGTTGCATGAAATATGTGCCTGTGATATTACAAAAATGTTTATTTGTTAGATAAGGTTCTAAGAGAAGCATAATGTCGATTTTATGATCATCCAGAAACGTAATAAGTTCATTTTTGTGATGTGAAACACCATTGGTATTCCAGAAACAAATTCAAAAACAAAGTAAGCCATTTATATGTATTTCTGATTAATTAAACCTTCCATTAGACTATTATGATTTCGCATGAGTTCTTGCACATTATTTTGCATTGTAACCATTGAGCTTGTTAAAGTAGACAGCTTCCTTTGATTCTCCTTTGTTCATGGGTTGCTATTTCTTGCTTCACTTTTGCGTTTGTGTGTTCCTTGAGCGGGGGTAACACAGCCACCTACACATACGGCGCGCAAGGTGCAGTGGAATATAAAATGACCATATTCTTGAGCACTGTAGTGGTTGGCTACTTTTATGTGGTTTCTCTATATTAATTTTTTATGCAGGAGATATTGTAGCTTGTATATAGGATGAAGACCATTTTTTTTTTTAATTTTTGGGACTGAGGTTGCAGTTGTAAATTGCTGTTTTAACATTGAAGCCTACGTTTAAGAGAGCTTCAAAAATGTGTATGTAAATTGCTATTTTAACATTGAAGCCTATGTTTAAGAGAGCTAACAATTCCGTTTGTAGGTACCGACAATGACCGCTTGTAGACCCTTGCTGCTTTTTGAACTGGTACGTGTAATAGCTCTTCTATGTCTGTTAGACATACTTGGAGCTTGGTTTGTTAGTTGGCGGTACTACATGGAAATCATGATTTCCAATTAATGCAGATGTAGGCGACATTCTCTGAGAGACGGCTACTGATGTTGATGTTGAGACGACGTAAGTAAAGTAGGCATTGTGCTTTACAGCAGAAAGTCTGCGCTCTCTTCCTGGGACAGAGATTGTTCTCGTTCAAGGAGGACCGCTCTTATTTCATTGTATAAATATGCACTCACCAGGTGTGATTTGTCGTGATAGCATTTCAATAAAGTAAATGAATTATAGTTTGTGTATTATTAGACACGGTAAGTTTGAAGCTTATGCATGCTTTTCGCAAATTCAAATTTGTTTCTTTTTGTTATACCCTTGCAGAGGGTATTATAATTTTGACCAGAAGTTTGTATCGCAGTGAAGGAGACGTCTCCGACCCTATAAAGTATATATATTCTTAATCAGCATCACCAGCCGAGTCGATCTAGCCATGACCGTCTGTCTGTCCGTCTCTCTTGCTATGTAAGTTTTAAAGCTATCGGGCTGAAACTATGCACCGACCCTTCAATCTGTTGCAGGTTGTATATAAGTCGGAACACTACATCACATAGCTGCCATAGGAACGATTGGGAAAAAGTGCTATTAATTCGCACTTTTCCAAGATAATTAATTTATTCTTTAAGAAACTCTTTTTAATGACTATTTTAACATATCCTGAGAGATTTATCAAAATCGGACTATATCTTAAAGCTGCCATAGCAACGATGTGAGAAATGGGGCCATTGAGCATAACTCTAGTGTTTTTCAAAACAATTAATTTATTCTTGGAAAATATTGTTTTCAAAGACATTAATGCTTTTATAAAATTCAAAACCAAAAATCGGATCACTATATATGTTAAGTATAGCTGCCTATAGCTGCCATACAAACTATAGAAGTATTTGAAGGCAACAAGTCTGCAAAGGTATTCTAAGCTTCGGGCCCCGAAGCTAGCCTTCCTTTCTTGTTTTTATTTTTTCATTGATGTATTTAGCATTAATCAAATTGTTACAGAGTATTTAAAAGACGGGAAATCGACTTTAATGTTTTTACTTGATTACTTTTACTTTTTGTAAATTATTCTAATTATTACGTTGTTTTGTACCTTTATTTCTATATTATTTGTTACGACACACTGTACATTGAAGTGGTTCAAGATTACTTTTCTAGAGAGTGGACGCTGAAAACGCCCTGGTTCGATCCCTGACTCGGTCTTTAGTTTCAGCTTTTTATATTTTGTAATGTTTTATAAATTTGTTTTTTCCTTCTTAATATATTTCGAGCGGCGCTTAAACCAAAATTGGAACAGGGTATATAACAATCGGGAAACTCGGATGTAATTTTTTCATTTGTTATACCTTGCAATTTTTTATAATTTTGTTTTATTGGTTTTTTTCTTTTTTCATTCTTGTTATATTTCGTACTCGACTCGTCGGGAAACTCGACTGTTAGTTCTTACTTGTTTATTATGGTGTTATGTTTTTATGACATTACGTTAACCTGCGGACGAAAAAATGAGCTGATTTCGTCGGTCGTTTAATTTTACTGACGTCCAGCAAGCAATAGATAACGCTCGCCAAACACATCAGCAGTGAGCAAGACATAACGATCTTCTGTAAGTTTTGATCGAGCAGCCTTTCGATACAATCCGGAAATTGATTACACTGCACAAATGTTGCAAAATTAAATCAAAAACAGAAGATAGCTTGTTACTTTGATAGAAGCTGTGAGCAATGAATGTAGTGGAATTTATTTCTTGGATGCTGCGGGATGAACCGAAAAAACTATTTGGATATTACTGTTTATGGCAAGAATCCGATCGCAGAATGACATCTGGAATAGCAGAAACTTTGTTGGAAGGGGGAAAAAACGCACATTGCGAGTTTAAATTTCCGTTCAACATGCAAATCAACGAGACACCAACTTGCAACATCGCTGAAGATAGCGCAATGGACAAGATTTAACAGGTGTGTAATCTGATTATATTGAAAGACCCTTAGATTGATAGATTAATGCGTGTACTCTTATAACGAGATCAAAATGCAGATGTGTTTTCGAAATAATTGTTAGAAATTGGTAATGGGAAAGTTGCACCTAATATGTTGACTGGATTTATTACATGCCCTAACGAATTTTGTCAGCTTTCTGAACTGCTTATTTAGCGTGTTTCCTAATGTAGAGCAGCATTTCAAAAACCGTAATTTTTTGAGCGAAAGAGCAATATTGGCACCAAACAACAAAGGCGTTTACGATCTCAACACAACGGTTTAAAATGTTATCCCAGGACAGATGTTTTCATTTAGTCAGTCGATACAGTTATCAACCAATCCAGGTCGGATTACCATTTCATAATTTACAATTAAATATTTGATCAGTAATAATCTTGTAGCATAATATTAATGAACCTCGATTATGCAATGGAAAAAGATTGACTATGACAAAACTCATGAATAATGTCATTCAAGCAACAATTATTAAAGGATAGCACAAGAAAATGTTTTAATTCCACGTATCAGAATGATTTTAATGGACTTGCGTTTTGATATCAAGCCAATTAATTTGGGATTTCCGAGTTTTTCGCATTGTCAGATATATGTAGAGTGCTCGCGTGTTCGAAAACCGTCGTCTTTATTTAGATATGCTTCAAAAAAGAAACAAAAAAAAACAGCTTTTTTAATTATTAAAAAATACAACGAATGAAAAAACCAATTTACGTTACAAGTATAAAATATGATGTGTGCACAACTTTCCTACATTTTTAACCATTATTAAAACACATTGAATTTGAATGCAAAATTATATTTGGTAAATGGGAACTTACCAATACCAGATAAGTTTTGTTTTCTTACTTTTGTAAGTTAACATTCGGATAAACAGACGGATAGACAGATATGGCTATATCGTCACGAAAGTGGACGACCAAGATTATATGTTTATATGGTTTTATAAAAATACTAATACCAAAATTGATACATTTCCGTATATTGTGACTTGTATTATCAAAATTAACATTGAAAATTGTGCAGTGCAGTGCAAACATTAAAATACAAATTTTTGATCGGTGGCGCTTAACACCTTACACTGCTTATAACAAAATTGGTTCAGGGTATTTAACAGTCGGGAAACTAGACAGCAATGTTCTGACTTGTTTCTTACTTTTTTTTCGCATTACGTTCGGCTCGATCGCGAAGATAGGACCGAGCATGCAGGGAAATTTGGAAAAAGATTTATGAGGAGAACTACATACAACTATGATACGCTAGATAGGTGAGAATTATAGACTTAATGTGAGTAAGGTCGTTAGTTGATGAAGAAAAAGTAAAATAAAGGTCTAATGCAGGACATAGTTTGAACTACTATGGTTTAAAGATAAAGGGGTATAGTTTCTAGTAAGACTATGGGCAGATTAAAGTTGATGCGTTCTAATAAGAGAACTATCAACCTCATTGTGAATTAGTTTTCATCCTAAAAGCACACAAAGAATGGTTTTACGATTAGCTAATGAGGGTAGGTTAAGTAAAATGAGTCTACTATAGTACGAAGAAAGTTGATGGTTTGGTTCCCAGTTAAGGCCCCGAAGATCGAAAATCCAAAAACTTTTTTGCACGAATTCGATTCGATCTTGATGAGGACTCCAGATGCATGATACAGATGATAAAGAATCGGCAAACAAGCGAGACGTAAAAAGTCAGTATCAGTATATAATCCCTACCATACCCATGACCTTATTTACCATGCACGAAATGTGGTCAGTAAATTTTACCTTGGCATCAAGTATGACACCAAGATCATCAACACGCGTGATTCTTTCAAAAAACCTCCTTCTAGAGAATAAGTAGCAATCTGAGGTCTTATACTTTGAAATGGCATCAGTTTGCGTTTGGTGCCGTTTAGTTTTAGTAAGTTTGCATGACACCATGCTTGTACATTTTTTGGTAGGTCTGTAAGAACTTTTGGCTGGTGGGATCATTATATTGAAGATAAAGTTTAACACCGTATGCCAGAATTAGGTATGACCAATGTTATTTATAAACAAGTAAGAATGTTACAGTCGAGTTTCCCGACTGTTACAGACCCTGTACAAATTTGGTTATAAGCAAAATAAATCAAAACAAAAACAAGTAAGAACGTTACAGTCGAGTTTCCCGACTGTTACAGACCCTGTACAAATTTGGTTTTAGGCAAAATAAATCAAAACAAAAAAAATATATATTCACACCGAGTCCGGTCTGGGATTCGAACCGAAGATCTTCGCGTTTTAAGTCGAACGTCGTAACCATTCGACAAACCCAAACTTTTTGAACCGGGAGCTAATACAGTAAAAATATATTGAAGGCACACATTCATACATATGTATATGAAGGTAGTGGCAGCGCAGCTGCAGCGGCACTTCCGAGAAAAATCAACCACCGAACGCAAGCGATTTACCGTTTGTTTGCGCAAATAAACTGATTTTTTTGTGTTTAGCGCCTGTAAACTTTAGGTATTTATTGTGCGCTTTCTAATTAACCAATCTTGATGAAATTTTCAGGATCGGTAGAAATCTATGCTCCAATTGCATGTGTATTTTTAAAAAAATTTTAGCTTGAAAATTGTGCAGTGCAGGGCAGTGCAAAAATTCAAATACAAATTGCGGGGGCGGTGGGCGTGGCGCCGACTTAAAAAAATAAACTCTAATTGACTCAGTATTAGGAGAATCTACACTGGTAATACGGATCCTCTAGCTCTTACAGTTGCTGAGATCCGTGTGTTCATCCGGACGGACGGACGGACGGACGGACGGACGGACGGACGGACGGACGGACGGACGGACGGACGGACAGACGGACAGACGGACATGGCTATATCGACTCAGCTCATCATGCTGATCAAGAATATATATACTTTGTGGGGTCTGCCACGCCTCCTTCTGCCTGTTACATACATTTGCACAAACCTAATATACCCTTTACCCTTTGGGTACAGGGTCTAAAAATTAAATTTTTCTCCGAGTCCGGTCTGGGACTCGAACCCAAGATCTTCGCGTTTTCAGTCGAACATCGTAACCATTCGACCAACTCAAACTTTTTGAACCGGTTGCTAATACAGTAAAAATATATTGTTTATATTCATATATATGTATGTGAAGGTAGTGGCAGCGCAGCTGCAGCGGAACTTCCGAGAAAAATCAACCACCGAACGCAAGCGATTTACCGTTTGTTTGAGCAAATAAACAGATTTTTTGTGTTTAGCGCCTGTAAACTTTAGGTATTTACGAGGGCTGTTCAAAATGTATCGCGAATTTTGTGTTTTTTCAAAAGTTATTTATTTATTTATGAATATCTATTTTGTCGCCTTTAAAATCGAAGAAAACTGTCAGCAAAACTTTCACATTCGACCGAACTTGGCGTGCTTTTTTCGGTCTTGGATTCCATTGAGATGATTGAACTTTGGTTTCCACGTCATAACCGTAAACCCACGATTCGTCACCAGTTATGACCCTCTGGAGCAAGTTTGGGTCGTCGCGGACAGAGTTTAACATCTCATTAGCAATGTTCATGCGATGCTGTTTTTGGTCGCAATTGAGCAATTTTGGTACGAATTTCGCGGCGAAAAATCGATGACGATACAAAACACGTGCAAGCAAAGCAGCTGTCAACAATTAAGTGAACATTAAAAATGGCCGAGCTTGTCGGCATAGGTGAGAGACATGTGTACCAACATGACGCCACAAAAAAATCGAAATTCGAATATACGTACCCCACGAAAATTCAAAATTCGCGATACTTTTTGAACAGACCACGTATTGTGCTCTTTCTAATTAACCAATATTGATGAAATTTTTAGGATCGGTAGAAATCTATGCTCCAATTGCATGTGTATTTTTAAAAAAAAATTTAGCTTGCGCAGTGCAGGACAGTGCAAAATTAAAAATACAAATTGCGGGGGCGGTGGGCGTGGCGCCGACTTAAAAAAATAAACTCTAATTGACTCAGTATTAGGAGAATCTACAGTGGTAATACGGTTCCTCTAGCTCTTAGAGTTGCTGAGATCCGTGTGTTCATCCGGACGGACGGACGGACGGACGGACGGACGGACTGACAGACGGACAGCCGGACATGGCTATATCGACTCAGCTCGTCATGCTGATCAAGAATATATATACTTTGTGGGGTCTGCCACGTCTCCTTCTGCCTGTTACATACATTTGCACAAACTTAATATACCCTTTACCCTTTGGGTACAGGGTCTAAAAATGTGAACGGTAAAGGATCAAGTTGGATACCTTGAAGGACGCCTGAGGTGACACGGAGTAAGCCAGATAGTAAATTCTTGAAGAGAACCCTTTGGGTTCTGTTACTCAAGTAACTGCTAACAGTAAAACCCAATTTGTCAAGCTTTAATGAAGTCTGTGTAAATTACATCCTATTGAAAATTTGATTGAAATCCCTTTGTTACAAAGGATGAGAGCTCCAAAAGATTATTTGTCGTCGAACGAAGTTTCATAAATCCATGTTGGTATGGAGATATTAATGAACTGCATAGGGGTTGCAACTGAGGAGTTATTAGTTTCTCAAAGAGCTTAGGGATAGAAGAAAATTTAGGGATACCTTTGTATTAAAAAGTATATATATTATTGATCACCATAACAAGCTAAGTTGATATAGCCTTTTCCGTCTCCATCTGTACTTCCGTGCGGATGAACAAACGGATCTCAGAAATTATGCGAGCAAGACGAACTGTATTACCAGTATAAATTCTGCTAATACTGACCGGGTGTCTGTGCCACGCACCCTGCCCCCTCAATTTGTATTTTAATGATTGCACTGCACTGGACCGCGCAATTTTCAAGCTAGAGTCTTCTCAAAAGCATAAATGTCTAGCGAACTTAAAAAAAATTTCATGAAGTTTGGTTAATTAAAAAGCGCACAGCTTGCTAAACTTTTTTTTTAAATTTTTTTTTAGTTATGCTAATTATTAAGTACTTTTATAAAATTATTTCTAAATTATTTGTTACGAAACACTGCAAATTACTTGAACTACCCCAGTTCAAGTTTATTTTTCTAGAGAATTACAGCTAATAACGCACTATCTTCATATATGTAATATATGAATATTTAATATATGTCGGTCCGTGGGTGAGATTATTCATGAGCACACGGCTTGACGCAGCGAGTTCCGGTGCACAACCTTTTCTTTTTCTTGTCTGCACGCCACTCTACTCAGTCGTTCTTTTGCATATTCTACCTACCCACGGACCACACTGAGCGACAGCGCAGTTTACGCTGTCGCCTCGCCAAAACGGTACTTTGCTAAGCTACAATGACCAATCACAGCCCTTGCAACGGCTGACGCAATACTTTGCCTCTGATGAAATTCGGTTGTCTACTCATTTGCAACTACACAGCCTGTACGAGTATACAGAAAAGATACCACAACACCAATACCACCACGATCAAGCTGGTGGTGCAATAGTTAGAATATTTGGCTCTTAACACGGAGGTCCCTGGTTCGAGCTCCAGACTGTTTAATTCTTTTTTGAATTTTTTTTTTCGATTTTAATTTATTTTGCTTCTACCAAGATTTGTACAGTGTATTTAACAGTCGGGAAACTCGACTGTAATGTTTTACTTGTTTATGGATTGGGATAACATATGATTCCTTCCAAATAAGAGGAAACGTCGAAGTTTCTAGACACAAACTCTAGACACAAACTGTAACTAAGCGCGCAACCTGGTACACCGTCCGGTCCTGGCGACGAAATTGGCTTAACCCGTTGAAGATTCACCATATTTGAGCTTTCGTTTATAAAAGGTAAGAAAATTCGTATTCGTATGAATACTTCTGGTTTCAAATTCTTGAGGGTTCAAATGTGGTTTTGAAGAATCTGGCAAAAAGATCGGCAATGGCCTAATCGATGTTTGCTGAAGAGTATTCAAATGACTAAGGATGGGTATCAAACGGACTTACGCTTGGTGTTAACAAAATTATAAAACTGTTTCTGGTCCTAAGCGAACTGGAGCGTTTAGCATGTTGAATTTAGACCGAAGACTTAAATACTGAGCATATTCATTGCTTGACCCGGTATCGTTTAATTTAGTGTAAAGTCTGACTTTCGTTAATTTAAAAATGTGTTGTGCTTGGTAAACCACGGGGGATTTTCTGAAACAGGTGGATACCGGAACAAAACGCATAAGTAAAAGAAAATGTTTTGTTTGTTATAAAATAATTTCACGTCATTAACTACACTAATTCCTACTTCCCTGATAAGTCGAGAACAGCTAAACTAATAATTATACCTAAAAAGGATAAAGATAAAAATAATATTAACAATTTTCGACTGCCCAACATTAGCCACTTTTTAGAGATAATAATTAGAAATAATATACAAAATTTAATTAAATAATACAATATAATCAGTAAAACAACTAAGAACGTTACAGTCGTGTTTCCCGACTGTTTCAGACCCTGTACAAATTTGGTTATTAGCAAAATAAATCAAAACCAAAAAAATAAATATAAATATTTTTACACCGAGTCCGGTCTGGGACTCGAACCCAAGATCTTCGCGCTTTCAGTCGAAAGTCGTAACCATTCGACCAAACATTACTTTACAAATTAGCAGCTAATACAGTATAAATATATTGGAGACGCACATTCACACATATGTATAAGAAGGTAGTGGCAGCTGCAGCTGCACTTCCGAGAAAAATCAACCACCGAACGCAGCGATTTACCGTTTGTTTGCGCAAATAAGCAGATTACTTGTGGTTAGCACCTGTAAACTTTGGGTATTTATTGTGCGCTTTCTAATCAACCAATCTTGATGAAATTTTTAGGATCGGTAGAAATCTATGCTCCAATTGCATGTGTACTTTTTCTAAAAATTTAGCTTGAAAATTGTGCAGTGCAAACATTAAAAAAAATTGCGGAGGCGGTGGGCGTGGCCTTTGGGAACAGGGTCTAAAAACCTTATTTTTGTTAATGGGCTATATTTTAGTATCATTAAATTGTTAAATTCGAAGAGTATTTGATTCACATAAAAGAATCTTTACAAAAAGGATGGTGAGAGTAAATATCCAATCCACTTTTATGCTTTTCAGATGAAGTACACTTTATCACCGTCGTATATGGAAAGGTGGAGAAAGCTAGAGAGAAACATTCTAAGAGACAGCACACCTTTTTATAGAAAGCGACTTTGTGAAATATTAACAAAACAAAAAGCTTTACAGGTAGGCAAAAATTGTACGAAAGCACACACTTCACTCTACTGATTCCACAATTATGCTAAAATCCTAATAATAATAAAATAATAAATAAGTTTAGGTCGCATCGGCATAAATTATAACCCTTTAACGATAAAAATGGATTGCTTAACTTAAATGCTAAATGCCACTTAACTGCTTTTCCGTTGGTAGATTTTTTTGTCCCTTACATATTTTTCTTCAATGTGATCATTGTCTTCTTTATTCATGTACCCTAATTTTCATTTTGCGTATTTGGCCCTGCTTGCCTTGTGTCGTTGCCGTTGATGTTGTTGTTGCTGCCGAAGTTAACTAAGTCGTGGGCAGTGTGGTTGCTGTTGTCGCCATCGGGAGAGGAGAGAGTGCGGATCATTCTCAAGCTTATGTTTAATTCAGAAGTGCTGGGTTATTGTTTTTATAGCATGTAGCTGTTTTTTGATGGGGGGAGACGAACGAAAAAGGGCACTGTTATGGTCCACTGAGAATCGACTCTCGTTGTGTTCTCTTTGGGCTTGCATTCGCCGATCGACTTGCGGATTTTTATTGGGTAGTTAAGCCGGGTGTTTTTTTTTTCAAAATTATTACACGTAGAAAACATAGAGTTCTGCTGAATATAATATGCTGTAACCCTATTATGACCAGAAATGGAGACGCTGACAATCCATAGGTTATGGTCTTCAGCGAATACGTCGCAATTTCGAAAGTTGCACCTGGCCTCCATAAAATCCTTGTGAGCGCCTTTATCTTTCATCCATTGAAAACTGGCGGAACATTATTGCTTAGTCGCCGATGATTGAATATCTATGTAATCAAAAATAAAGAAATGTCGTAATCGTCTTGTTCGATTGTGGGCCCAACCATATGAAATCTGAAATGCCGCTGACATCTTGATTCACGCACTGCTGGAGCTCACTTCTGAGCAAGAACCCACAACTGTCTGAACCACGTGCTGCTGACCACAATTATCTCTTAATTGGAAAGTCGGTTTGTAGATGCAAACGTTTTTATAGCTTGCTCAAATCTATGCAATAGTGTATGATGCGTCGATCGACACACCTTGCGTATAGATTGGGTCTGGAAATCTTTACCTACAGATGTCTTGGCTGCCAACCTGGGATTGCCAGAATTCTGTATGTTCTGGTTGACTAGTACGTTGATCCTCCTGAAACTAACAGCGGCAATTAAGGATTTCACAAAAATCCCTCACGAGGAGAGTCAGGGGTTTATAAAACACGAAACTAGTTTTGACATCACCTCCGTTTATCCTGACGCGACATTATCTTTGGTTTGGTCTAAACTCTCAATTTGCGTTTGTATTTGACTCAGCAGCCGATAGTGAGATGGAAGCCTCCAATTTAGCTTGCTAACATCCTTATCGCTATCATTTGCGCCAACTTTTTCTTGTACGTTACGAATGTGTTAAAACAGATCTGTTGGAGATAATAGCGCGTTGTTAACCATTATTCATGCATTCATTGCAGCGACTGACAGATTCGGTCAATTTGAATCCAAGATTCATGTACTGGAATGTTTCTGTTCACTCTACAAGTTCGTCAAGACCAAATCCGAGCCTTATGGAAAAAGGTGGAAAAAGAGTGTGAGAACTGTTCCAGGGGGCATATTTTCGATCCTAGCGAAAGTGACCTCCATGTCATCCAATACAAGTATGACCACTTCTATTTGGCTTAAAATCAATCTGCAGCCCAAATTGGTGAGCAAATCCAAATTACTAACCGCCAGTAGACAAGAACAGTCCGCATCCCTCACTGTCTCAAGTGGATGTAGTCTTCCGTTATGGGATACGAAAGTTTTCAGTGGTGTCTATTTACGTTTTTTCTGCGGTTTACATTTATAATCCAATGATTACTTTAGTTGATAAACTCTTTCACATCAAGGCTAAGACAAGTGGTGAGACAAAGGCAATAGTTTCAAACTCGCTTCTCAAGAATGAAGGTTTTCATTCAGCCTGGTCAAACTTGACAGAAAGATTTGAGAATAAACGGGTATTGCTCAATGGTCAACTAAAAATCCTTTTTATTCTTCCATCAATCTCCCTGGAATCAGGGCAGCCTTAAAAATTTTCAAAGCAGCATTCAAGGTTACTTAACAGGTCTTAAACTTTTCAAGTTTAGCACGGACAATTGGGATTGCCATCTCGTTTTCCGTTGCTCACCGAAATTGACGGAGCCAACACTAACGTTAATGGAAACAGTCAATTAGTAATAAAGCCAATATTCCCACGTGGCTTCTGATTAATACTTTCCTTTTAGATCGTTAACGCACTCTGGAGGCTATAGAAGACGTAAACATGAATCCAGTACGCAGAGCCATGAAAGACCAAAGAATAGAGAGCCTGCTTCCAAGAACCTAAATTCCTTTGAAGCCAAAGTGAGATTGAAACCACAAAAGCTTGAAAAGCTTACAGGCCAGCTTTGCTCAAAAGAGAACCGTCCAGTACGTCTTTGTCCAACTTTTCTAAAAATATCTGTTGAAGATCGGATAACATCTATTGAACAACATAAATTGTGTTAAAATTTTTCTGCTAGAGGGTGTCAGCTTAAACAAAGTCCAAGTGTCCACAACTGTGGTGACAAGGGCCGCCACCACACATCATTTTCCAAAATGCAAAACTTTTCGCTGCCATCACATCAGGTGTTCTCCTTGGGCTCTTGGGTGCTATTCAGGATTAAAGTATACAGCAAGATCTTTAATTGACTCTGGTTCGAAAGGTTTCTGTAATTTCTAGCTCAATTCCTTCGAAATAAACACCGTTTAAATAAAAACGACCCATTAAAAGCAATAATCCTGGATTATCTGGACTATGACAGTCGCCATAGTTATTACCTGCTTCATCATGCAGTCTTCAAGCCTGATAGCACGGCTGCAAAAATGCGAGTTGTTTTCAATGCATCCACTCCATCTTTCAATGGCAAAAATCTAAATGACATCTCTTAGCCAGGACCTTTTTTTCAATTTGACTTAACATTGCAGGTTCTTAAGTGGCGTTTCTTCCGATATGTTTTAAGCGCCGGTATCATAGAAATATATTTCAAGATTAAAGTCGATCCAAAGTATGCGCCTATCAAAAGGATCCTATTCCGTGATAAAAACCGTGAGCTCTCCGATAATGAAAACACAGACACATTTGGGGTGACTTGTACTTAATTTTTAGCCATTCGTGTGCTACAGCAATTAGCTGAAGATGCTCATGATGAGTTTCCACTTGCAAGGGACATAATTTCCACTTCCATGTACGTTGGTGACGTATTAGCAGGGGCCCATACGAAGCAAATGACAATTTCTACCAAATCAGAACCAAATCTAGCTTCAGACAGCGCCGGTTTTCCTCTGAGAAAGTGGACCTTCAACTCGAAGGATGTGCTAAAGGGTATTCCAAAAGATCACCGACCTTGTGCGTACTTCCTAGAGATCGACGATCCCAGCACAGCAAAAACATTACGTATCCGATGGCAAGCTGCCTTCAGAAATGACAATAGGGGAATTCGTAACTGAACGTGAAGTTCTGTCCCAGATCGCCAAGTTTTATGATCCAGCTGGATAGATAGTCTAAGTCGTTATTCGTGGCAAGATTTTCATTCAGTGATAAGCAACTGCCATCCGATTTAGCCCAATGGTGGCAAGATTTCATTCGGAGCTACTATATCCTAGGAAAATTCACAATCCAAAATGGATCCAATTTTCTCTAACAAGATTAATCAAATTCCATGGCTTCTGTGTGGCATACTCTTTAGGTTCGGAAGTAACGGATCGACCAAACAGAGTTTATGGAGTAACTGTACTCGTAGACAGCTCTATCTAACATCGTTTTTTTAATGACATCTGTTTTTTTGGATTTAATTTTCAGACAATGTACCCAAATGTTTGTAACAGCGAGAAGGAGGCGTGGCAGACCCCCCAAAATATATATATTCTTGATCAGCATGAAGAGCTGAGTCGATGTAGCCATGTTAGTCTGTCCGTTTGGATAAACGAAAGGATCTCAGAAACTGTAAGAGCTAGAGGAACCATATTACCAGTGTGGATTCTCCTAATACTGACGGAGCTAAAGTTTGTTTTTTTTTCGGTGCCACGCCCACCGCCCATCAATTTGTATTTTAATGTTTGCACTGCTAGATTTTTAATTTTCAAGCTACAGACTTCTGCATATTTTTACGAACTTGGAGCATACATTTCTATCGATCCTGAAAATTTCATCAAGCTTGGTTAATTAGAAAGCGCACAAAAAATGTGCAAAGCTTCAGCCTCTAACAACAAGGTATCCGTTTATTTGCTCAAATGAAGGAAGTGCCGCTGAGTACGCACTATCCATATGTATAAATTTGCGCCTTCAAAATATTTATACTGTATTAGCTACTTGATTCGAAATGTTTACGGTGGTGCAACGGTTAGGACGTCTGGCTGATATCACGGAGGTCTCAGGTGATCCCAGAACAGACAGTATTATAATATTTTTTTTTTTGTTCTTGATGGATAACCAAATTGGTACAGGGTATTTAACAGTCGGGAAACTCGGCTCTAATGTTTTGACTTGTTAATACTTGAGCATTTTTTTTGTTTGCAAATATGTCAATATGAAGAATGTCAAGGGAAATCGGGGTAACCTGATGTCTATTGTACTTACCTTCTTTACATACTTTAGTATTCCATTTACTTGTATTCCTATGACTTGTCTCAATTTTGAAAAGTAATATTTTACTAAAATTTGGTTTAATTTTGATATTATGTTCTGTTCATTTTTATTATCCCTATTATTAATCTTTAGAACTATTTCATACTAATCGGATTCTGTAATTAGGTGTTCTAATTTCGTTTGAGTAAACCTTACGTTATAGGATCTAAAGTGTATCCGATATAAAAGTTGAATTTGTCCCCAACATGTCTTCTGTTGTGTAGATTCGTTTATGACAAAGGGATTTCGATATTTTTGTAGTATTTTCATTAGATCGTTGTCCGTGGAAATGTGTTGGAAAAAGATGGGAAATGGTATGCTATACTTGTTCTTATACGAGTTTATTGGAACCGCAATGCTGCAAATAATATTCGGAAAAAAATATTTAACTCGATTACATTATTAGAGAGACAAGGTGAGATTTTAGATGATTTGTCCAAAATGCGATGGAATAGCAATCAACATTGGTTGGAAAGGTGGAGTAATTCAATATTTAGAAGAATATGTAAACAGACCATTGCAATGAGACCATTTCGACATTTATACATGCCTTTAGATGGATGCACTTTGGGTCCTAAACCATTGGTGGACAGCCAAACTAAAAATACGGTATCTTTTTGTGCAGTAATTTTCCTGACTTGCAACAAAATACGGTCGATAAACTACGGTACGGATCAAAAATATCTTTTTGAGATATGTCAAGCTGTGCCATCTAGATACTGTCCTTTAAGCTGGCTCAAACCGAAAAATGTCACACTTAAGGTGAGTAACAACTGCTAAAAGTATACTTAGACTTTATGTTAATACTCTGAGTCTATCAGAAAGTTTGTAACACCAAGAGCTGGCAATGCAAAAAATTTAATCTAAAAAAGCATATAGTACAAATGAACGAAGAAATATTACTAATCAATATTTTCTTGCCGAAGCCATTATTTGGGATTAGTACCAGGTTACAGTACCGCCACTTATTCAACATATTCTCGTTGATCAACTTCAAATAATGGCTAGAGAAAAAACCGTACAAGTTTCGGACTTCCGTGTCATAACCAACCTGTGGAATGATGTCTTATCCTTGTAACTGTGGCCTCACAAGGTGTAATTGGTTCACCCTATAGAGATGTCTTTATAAGAACCAAGCTGCAGTCACGAGCTATGACAAATTTTGGACACAAAAGTATGTTAAAATTTTAAGTTTTTCTTATTTTTTTAAAGCTATTTTTAAGCTATTTACTTTTCCCTTAGTTCATATAATAGATAATTGTTATTTATAAGAAATATTAAAGTAATTGTTGATTCAATGAGCTTTTTCATTGGCTATAATTTTCGCAATAATCACAAGTAATTATATTATTTTAATTTCAATTTATTAGGCCACGAGGGGAAATGTTTTTTAGGTTACAATTTGGGATTTATCGATCGAACGTAGGCAAGCGGTCACAATGAGGCCGTGGTCGTACCGAGATAAATTCTATATAGTTTTACAAAGTTGGGGATTATCGATCGAACGTAGGCAAGCGGACACAAATTGGCCGTGCAGTCGTACCGAGATAATTTTTATATATCAAAAGTCGCAAGCGGACCCGAATTGGCCGTGCGATCGCTACAAAGACGAAAACCGAATAGAATGATGAAAAATGATAGAGCTTAGGCAAAGGTCGCGCAATGAGATGAAGGTAATAGGGAATAGAAAGAACAGAAATAGATGAAGGGAATTTAAGAGAGTCTTAAGACTCTTAAGAGTCTGACTCTGGCCGCATAACCAAACATCCTCCCCCCGTTGGAAGACAAGGGCTTTCAACAACATCCTGGATCAACAACGGGAGCAATCTCTTTCTTCTCTTCCTCGAGAACCTCCACATACTCCACAGTCAAGTGCTCGTCTTCCTCCATCTCTTGCAACTTCTGCAGTTCCTGGAGGTCAAGTTCCTCCTCCTCCTCATGGGAGTCAATGATTGCAATGGGTGCTATGCCCTTACGAGTTGTTGACATTGGTGGAGTGGGTTTGGCACTTCCACAACCACTCTGCTCGTGATGATTGCTGTTCCTCCGCCTAATGGGTGAGACCACACCCACAGGCGGGGAGTTGTAGACACCCCGATAGAGGGGAGGTCCCTCCAAGATTCCGCCCGTGGGCGGGGATTGCGAGTGCATCCCTTTCCTTATGGGAGCCACTTGCTGAGCTTGGGATTCCTGGACATCGGGTTTGATAATCGCATACACGGGACTGGGCTCTTGACCAAATCCGTTGGCTCCATGGAATTTCCGCTTATGGCCGTGTCATAAAGTTCCGCTTCCGATCCGTAGACCTCGTGATTCTCACTGATATCGGGATTCAGGCGATAACGCATATCCACGTAGTTGAAGCTGTGTGGCTGCTCCTCCTCCGTCTGGTTGTAGGATGGCTGCAGTTTGGCCATCAGCTCCGGCATGGACTCGTTGAAACCTCGCTCGTCCTTGCTTGAGGGTGAAATAATGCTGGGCAGTCGCTGGCCAAGACCGGCGGCTGGCACATTCACAATAATGCTGCTCTGCTTGTTGGCGGAGCCAGGAATGGAACGTTGCTGCTCCTGCTGATTTGTCTAAGATTCGTCCACAGATTTGCGACTTAATAAATCCAGAGCATGGGCATATTCCACATAACCGCCGCTAAACTCTGGCAATTCTAGTTCAGGCACATAATTTCTTTTCTGGACTGGAACTGCCGATCCATCCATGGACAAGTCCGGCCGCATTTTTGAGCATCGCGCCTCAACCACCCTGCGCTTCCTTATCTCGTTCTGGATATCTGCCTTCAGGGACAAGATTAGAAACTCGAATTTAATTGGAAGTGCGCTGCCAATTTCATTGAACTCGAGCTTCTCAAGGCTGTCGTGAATTTGGATAAAAGACGCCTGAGTTTTATCCAGTAGTTCCAGTCGCAATGTTAGATTTTCTTCAATGGCGGTCCTCAATACTTCTCCATCTCGAGCCAATCCAAATTTTTGCGCGTGCTCGAATAAGGCCTTGGATTTCCTTTTATAAAATTCAACTTTATTCATCCCAGGATTTGTGGTAGATAAAGTTGCCATTTGACAATTTTTTATTTTATATTTCAAATATAATATTTTCCCACTGGGTTAAAAAATGCGAGTGAACCGATGCGTTCAGCAAGCGGGAAGTTCAGCACAAAGAAGACGCGAAAGAACACCGTAAACTTTGCAATGCACTTACATACGTTTATGAAACCGCATATATTTATGTATATACAAATGTATTACAGTAAGAGTTTTTAATTTTTTTGGCAAATTAATATTGCCAGAGAATTGATTTATTTTTCGCAGTTCAAGATCACGTCGGGGTCACCAAATGTTGAGTCAATGAACTTTTTCATTGGCTATAATTTCCGCAATAATCACAAGTAATTATATTTGTTTAATTTCACGAGGGTTTTTCACTGTTTTTATACCCTTGCAGAGGGTATTATAATTTTGATCAGAAGTTTGTAACGCAGTGATGGAGACGTCTCCGACCCTATAAAGTATATATATTCTTGATCAGCATCACTAGCCGAGTCGATCTAGCCATGTCCGTCGGTCTGTCCGTCTGTCTGTCTGTCCGTCTGTCTGTCTGTCTGTCTGTCCGTCTGTCTGTTGCTATGCAAACTAGTCTCTCAGTTTTAAAGCTATCGAACTGAAACTTTGCACCGACCCTTCAATCTGTTGCAGGCAGTACATAAGTCGGAACGGCCGGAATCGGAACACTGCACCACATAGCTGCCATTAGAACGATTGGGAAAAAGTGCCATAAATTCGCTTTTTATACCCTTGCAGAGGGTATTATAATTTTGACCAGAAGTTTGTAACGCAGTGAAGGAGACGTCTCCGACCCTGTAAAGTATATATATTCTTGATCAGCATCACCAGCCGATTCGATCTAGCCATGTCCGTCTGTCCGTCTGTCTGTCCGTCTGTCCGTCTGTCGGTTGCTATGTAAACTAGTCCCTCAGTTTTAAAGCTATCAGGCTGAAACTTTGCACGGACCCTTCAATCTGTTGCAGGTAGTATATAAGTCGGAACGGCCGGAATCGGAACACTACATCACATAGCTGCCATAGGAACGATTGGGGAAAAATTCCAAAATTTCGCCATTTTTAAAGATAATTTATTTATTTCTTGGGAAACTCTATTTAATAGCAATTTTAACATATCCTGAAAGTTTCATAAAAATCGAACTACCATATCCTATAGCTGCCATAGGAACGTTGGGGTAAATGGGTCATTGAGCATAACTCTGGTGTTTTTCAAGACAATTAATTCATTCTTAAGAAAAACAGTTTTTATAGACATTAAAGCCTTTTAAGAAATTTAAAAACCCAAAGATCGGATTACTATATCCTATAGCTGCCATACAATCGATCGAACAGTTTAAAGGCAACTGGTCAGCAAGGGTATTCTAAGCTTCGGGTACCGAAGCTAGCCTTCCTTTCTTGTTTTCAATACAATTAATTTGTTTTTTGGTAAACTCTTTTTAATGACTATTTTAACTTATCCTGAAAGTTTCATCAAAATTGGACTACTGTATCCTATATCTGCCATAGGAACTCTGGTGTTTTTCAAGACACTTAATTCATTCTTGAGAAATACATTTTTCATAGACATTAATGCCGATTTAGAAAATTACAAAACCAAAAAAACTATATTCTATAGCTGCCATACAAAAAACGATCGAACGGCTTAAAGGCAACTGGTCTGCAAGGGTATTCTAAGCTTCGGGTACCGAAGCTAGCCTTCCTTTCTTGTTTTTTTATTTATTTTCGCTTTGATTTAGTTTACTTATAACTTAATTGGTACAGGGTCTTTAACAGTCGGGATGTTCGACAGTAACGTTCTTACTTGTTTCAATAGCTATTGCGTGAGGGAGGGCTGCTCTTATTTTCTGGATGGCATTTCAAAAAGTGAATTTATTATAGTTTGTGTATTATTGAACACCATAAGCTTGAAGCTTATCCTTTTCCAAAAGCGTCATTTTTCATTCCTTGGCGGATCAGCTTTGAAAACATGTCCAAACTTCGCGGTTCTTCAGTTGTGTCAGATTAGACTTACGACATTAGATTGACACAGCCTTTTAATATCACCGCCTACAACGCAGCCGAGTTAGGTGTATATCAAAATAGGCAACTGTCTCCCAGTGAGACTTTTCCATCCATTATGATATCGCATAAGTGCTTTGAGCTGATTAACAAATCAATATGCTGTGGTTTGTTAAATGATGGGTCAGCTTATCCGTCATTATGGATTGCTTCAGGGTCCGAGCGATGTCGAATATGCGAGATTTCATTGTTGTTGTAATTGATAGCTTCAACGCTGTTTTAATAGCAGATATTCCTGATATGTCTTGGTTACTGTGATCGAGGTTCAATTTTAGATTTTTGGACAGATCTTCCGTGATTAAATTTATTTGTAAACATGAAACTAGTAGCGCGCGAGCTGGTTAAAAAAGACCGGAGTTATCCTTTAGAAGCACAACTCCGACATACCAACGATATGAAGATTATGAAGCGATTTGGGCGTGAACCCACATCGAGATTTGCTTGCACACTTTGCCATTAAGTGCCCTTTTCGTAAAGAATTGAAACACAGCGCCTTCTGCCTAACAAGCTTAAGCCGCTCTGCAAACGGAATTGAGACATATGACTGGTACGCTCCGATACTGTGATCGATGCCCCGACATAGTGGGCAACTAGATTGAGAATTAACGAAGGCACCAGATGTTTTTCGTGGGATGGTATTTGACCTAATATCCTTTCCTTTCTCTATAACTGTAAACTTTGAGCTACTTGCTAAAAATTGGCAATGTCTACTCAATATACTGCAGCATTGATTCCAACTTGGTAAAATTTCACAATCATAGAAGAGAGAAAAAAAATTAAAAAAATATTTCTTTATCATTTTATTACATAAATCACTTACATATATAATTAATTGTTGCGTCCAGTCCAGGAAAACGAAAAGTCTTCCTTCTTATGCTCCAATTGCGTGTGAAAAAGCAGAAGACTTTAGCTTGAAAATTGTGCAGTGCAGTGCAAATATAAAAATACAAATTGTGCGTGGAACCGAAAAAAAAACTTCAGCTTGTGCAAATGTATGTAACAGGCAGAAGGAGGCGTGGCAGACCCCACAAATTATATATAGTCTTTATCAGCATGACGAGCTGAGTCGATATAGCCATGTCCGTCTGTCCGTCCGCCCGTCCGTCTGGGTGAACGAACGGATCTCAGCAACTGTAAAAGCTAGAAGAACCATATTACCAGTGCAGATGCTCCTAATACTGACGCAGCTGTTGTTTATTTTTTTTGTCGGGGCCACACCCACCGCCCCCGTAATTTTTACTTTTAATTTTTGCACTGCACTGCACAATTTTCAAGATAAAATGGAAAAAATACACATGCAATTGGAGCATAGATTTCTACCGATCCTGAAAATTTCATTAAGATTGGTTAATTAGAAAGTGCACAATAAATACCCAAAGCTTACAGGCGCAAAAGTAATCTGTTTATTTGCTCAAACGGTAAATCGATTGCGTTCGGTGGTTGATTTTTCTCGGAAGTGCCGCTGCCGCTGCAGCTGTCACTACCTTCATATACATATGTATGAATGTGCGCCTTCAATATATTTATATATATATTTTATCGAATGGTTACGACGTTTGTCTGAAAGCACGAAGATCTTGGGTTCGAATCCCAGACCGGTAAATATATATATAATTTTTTTTTGGTTTTAATTTCTTTTGCTTATAACCAAATTTGTACAGGTCTGTAAAAGTCGGGAAACTCGACTGTAACGTTTTTACTTTTTATACTCTATTAGCTACTCGCTTCGAAAAGTATATGCTAGTACGTCGAACGTTCGAACCCCAGACCAGACTCGTTATTATACCCTTGCAGAGGGTATTATAATTTTAACCAGAAGATTGTAACGCAGTGAAGAAGACATTTCCGACCCTATAAAGTATATATATTCTTGATCAGCACCACCGTCTGTCTGTCCGTCTGTCGGTTGCTATGTAAACTAGTCCCTCAGTTTTAAAGCTATCAGGCTGAAACTTTGCACCGACCCTTCAATCTGATGCAGTTAGTATATAAGTCGGAACGGCCGGAATCGGAACACTACATCACATAGCTGCCATAGGAAAGATTGGGAAAAAGTGCCAAAATTTCGCTATTCTTCAAGATAATTTATTTATTTCTTGGAAAACTCTATTTAATAGCAATTTTAACATATCCTAAAAGTTTCATTAAAATCGGACTACTATATCCTATAGCTGCCATAGGAACTAGGGAAAAAATGGGTCGTTGAGCTTAACTCTGGTGTTTTTCAAGACAATTAATTCATTCTTGATAAAAACAGTTTTCATAGACAGTAAAGCCTTTTTAGAAATTTAAAAACCCAAAAATCGGATTACTATATCCTATAGCTGCGATACAAAAGATTAAACGGTTTAAAAGCAACTAGTCCGCAAGGGTATTCTAAGCTTCGGGTACCTAGCCTTCCTTTCTTGTTATACCCTTGCAGAGGGTATTATAATTTTGACCAGAAGTTTGCAACGCAGTGACGGAGACATTTCCGACCCTAAAGAGATGCACTACAATCAATCAAACAGTTTGAAGGCAACTGGCCTGCAAGGGTATTCTAAGCTTCGGGCACCGAAGCTAGCCTTCCTTTCTTGTTTAGGTTACAATTTGGGATTTATCGATCGAACGTATGCAAGCGGTCACAATGAGGCCGTGGTCGTACCGAGATAAATTCTATATAGTTTTACAAAGTTGGGGATTATCGATCGAACGTAGGCAAGCGGACACAAATTGGCCGTGCAGTCGTACCGAGATAATGTTTATATATCAAAAGTCTCAAGCGGACCCGAATTGGCCGTGCGATCGCTACAAAGACGAAAACCGAATAGAGACGATGAGAAAATGATAGAGCTTAGGCAAAGGGCAGCGCAATGAGATGAAGGTAATAGGGAATAGAAAGAACACAAATAGATGAAGGGAATTTAAGAGAGTCTTAAGACTCTTAAGAGTCTGACTCTGGCCGCATAACCAAACATCCTCCCCCCGTTGGAAGACAAGGGCTTTCAACAACATCATGGATCAACAACGGGAGCAATCTCTTTCTCCTCTTCCTCGAGAACCTCCACATACTCCACAGTCAAGTGCTCGTCTTCCTCCATCTCTTGCAACTTCTGCAGTTCCTGGAGGTCAAGTTCCTCCTCCTCCTCATGGGAGTCAATGATTGCAATGGGTGCTATGCCCTTACGAGTTGTTGACATTGGTGGAGTGGGTTTGGCACTTCCACAACCACTCTGCTCGTGATGATTGCTGTTCCTCCGCCTAATGGGTGTGACCACACCCACAGGCGGGGAGTTGTAGACACCCCGATAGAGGGGAGGTCCCTCCAAGATTCCGCCCGTGGGCGGGGATTGCGAGTGCATCCCTTTCCTTATGGGAGCCACTTGCTGAGCTTGGGAATTCTGGACATCGGGTTTGATAATCGCATACACGGGACTGGGCTCTTGACGAAATCCGTTGGCTCCATGGAACTTCCGCTGCATATCGCTCACCTTGGCCGTGTCATAAAGTTCCGCTTCCGATCCGTAGACCTCGTGATTCTCACTGATATCGGGATTCAGGCGATAACGCATATCCACGTAGTTGAAGCTGTGTGGCTGCTCCTCCTCCGTCTGGTTGTAGGATGGCTGCAGTTTGGCCATTAGCTCCGGCATGGACTCGTTGAAACCTCCCTCGTCCTTGCTTGAGGGTGAAATAATGCTGGGCAGTCGCTGGCCAAGACCGGCGGCTGGCACATTCACAATAATGCTGCTCTGCTTGTTGGCGGAGCCAGGAATGGAACGTTGCTGCTCCTGCTGATTTGTCTAAGATTCGTCCACAGATTTGCGACTTAATAAATCCAGAGCATGGGCATATTCCACATAACCGCCGCTAAACTCTGGCAATTCTAGTTCAGGCACATAATTTCTTTTCTGGACTGGAACTGCCGATCCATCCATGGACAAGTCCGGCCGCATTTTTGAGCATCGCGCCTCAACCACCCTGCGCTTCCTTATCTCGTTCTGGATATCTGCCTTCAGGGACAAGATTAGAAACTCGAATTTAATTGGAAGTGCGCTGCCAATTTCATTGAACTCGAGCTTCTCAAGGCTGTCGTGAATTTGGATAAAAGACGCCTGAGTTTTATCCAGTAGTTCCAGTCGCAATGTTAGATTTTCTTCAATGGCGGTCCTCAATACTTCTCCATCTCGAGCCAATCCAAATTTTTGCGCGTGCTCGAATAAGACCTTGGATTTCCTTTTATAAAATTCAACTTTATTCATCCCAGGATTTGTGGTAGATAAAGTTGCCATTTGACAATTTTTTATTTTATATTTCAAATATAATATTTTCCCACTGGGTTAAAAAATGCGAGTGAACCGATGCGTTCAGCAAGCGGGAAGTTCAGCACAAAGAAGACGCGAAAGAACACCGTAAACTTTGCAATGCACTTACATACGTTTATGAAACCGCATATATTTATGTATATACAAATGTATTACAGTAAGAGTTTTTAATTTTTTTGGCAAATTAATATTGCCAGAGAATTGATTTATTTTTCGCAGTTCAAGATCACGTCGGGGTCACCAAATGTTGAGTCAATGAACTTTTTCATTGGCTATAATTTCCGCAATAATCACAAGTAATTATATTTGTTTAATTTCACGAGGGTTTTTCACTGTTTTTATACCCTTGCAGAGGGTATTATAATTTTGATCAGAAGTTTGTAACGCAGTGATGGAGACGTCTCCGACCCTATAAAGTATATATATTCTTGATCAGCATCACCAGCCGAGTCGATCTAGCCATGTCCGTCGGTCTGTCCGTCTGTCTGTCTGTCAGTCTGTCTGTCTGTCCGTCTGTCTGTCTGTCTGTCTGTTGCTATGCAAACTAGTCTCTCAGTTTTAAAGCTATCGAACTGAAACTTTGCACCGACCCTTCAATCTGTTGCAGGTAGTACATAAGTCGGAACGGCCGGAATCGGATCACTGCACCACATAGCTGCCATTAGAACGATTAGGAAAAAGTGCCATAAATTCGCTTTTTTTCAATACAATTAATTTATTTTTTGGTAAACTCTTTTTAATGACTATTTTAACTTATCCTGAAAGTTTCATCAAAATTGGACTACTGTATCCTATATCTGCCATAGGAACTCTGGTGTTTTTCAAGACACTTAATTCATTCTTGAGAAATACATTTTTCATAGACATTAATGCCGATTTAGAAAATTACAAAACCAAAAAAACTATATTCTATAGCTGCCATACAAAAAACGATCGAACGGCTTAAAGGCAACTGGTCTGCAAGGGTATTCTAAGCTTCGGGTACCGAAGCTAGCCTTCCTTTCTTGCTTTTTTATTTATTTTCGCTTTGATTTAGTTTACTTATAACTAAATTGGTACAGGGTCTTTAACAGTCGGGATGTTCGACAGTAACGTTCTTTCTTGTTTCAATTGCTATTGCGTGAGGGGGGGCTGCTCTTATTTTCTGGATGGCATTTCAAAAAGTGAATTTATTATAGTTTGTGTATTATTGAACACCATAAGCTTGAAGCTTATCCTTTTCCAAAAGCGTCATTTTTTATTCCTTGGCGGATCAGCTTTGAAAACATGTCCAAACTTCGCGGTTCTTCAGTTGTGTCAGATTAGACTTACGACATTAGATTGACACAGCCTTTTAATATCACCGCCTACAACGCAGCCGAGTTAGGTGTATATCAAAATAGGCAACTGTCTCCCAGTGAGACTTTTCCATCCATTATGATATCGCATAAGTGCTTTGAGCTGATTAACAAATCGATATGCTGTGGTTTGTTAAATGATGGGTTAGCTTATCCGTCATTATGGATTGCTTCAGGGTCCGAGCGATGTCGAATATGCGAGATTTCATTGTTGTTGTAATTGATAGCTTCAACGCTGTTTTAATAGCAGATATTCCTGATATGTCTTGGTTACTGTGATCGAGGTTCAATTTTAGATTTTTGGACAGATCTTCCGTGATTAAATTTATTTGTAAACATGAAACTAGTAGCGCGCGAGCTGGTTAAAAAAGACCGGAGTTATCCTTTAGAAGCACAACTCCGACATACCAACGATATGAAGATTATGAAGCGATTTGGGCGTGAACCCACATCGAGATTTGCTTGCACACTTTGCCATTAAGTGCCCTTTTCGTAAAGAATTGAAACACAGCGCCTTCTGCCTAACAAGCTTAAGCCGCTCTGCAAACGGAATTGAGACATATGACTGGTACGCTCCGATACTGTGATCGATGCCCCGACATAGTGGGCAACTAGATTGAGAATTAACGAAGGCACCAGATGTTTTTCGTGGGATGGTATTTGACCTAATATCCTTTCCTTTCTCTATAACTGTAAACTTTGAGCTACTTGCTAAAAATTGGCAATGTCTACTCAATATACTGCAGCATTGATTCCAACTTGGTAAAATTTCACAATCATAGAAGAGAGAAAAAAAATTAAAAAAATATTTCTTTATCATTTTATTACATAAATCACTTACATATATAATTAATTGTTGCGTCCAGTCCAGGAAAACGAAAAGTCTTCCTTCTTATGCTCCAATTGCGTGTGAAAAAGCAGAAGACTTTAGCTTGAAAATTGTGCAGTGCAGTGCAAATATAAAAATACAAATTGTGCGTGGAACCGAAAAAAAAACTTCAGCTTGTGCAAATGTATGTAACAGGCAGAAGGAGGCGTGGCAGACCCCACAAATTATATATAGTCTTTATCAGCATGACGAGCTGAGTCGATATAGCCATGTCCGTCTGTCCGTCCGCCCGTCCGTCTGGGTGAACGAACGGATCTCAGCAACTGTAAAAGCTAGAAGAACCATATTACCAGTGCAGATGCTCCTAATACTGACGCAGCTGTTGTTTATTTTTTTTGTCGGGGCCACACCCACCGCCCCCGTAATTTTTACTTTTAATTTTTGCACTGCACTGCACAATTTTCAAGATAAAATGGAAAAAATACACATGCAATTGGAGCATAGATTTCTACCGATCCTGAAAATTTCATTAAGATTGGTTAATTAGAAAGTGCACAATAAATACCCAAAGCTTACAGGCGCAAAAGTAATCTGTTTATTTGCTCAAACGGTAAATCGATTGCGTTCGGTGGTTGATTTTTCTCGGAAGTGCCGCTGCCGCTGCAGCTGTCACTACCTTCATATACATATGTATGAATGTGCGCCTTCAATATATTTATATATATATTTTATCGAATGGTTACGACGTTTGTCTGAAAGCACGAAGATCTTGGGTTCGAATCCCAGACCGGTAAATATATATATAATTTTTTTTTGGTTTTAATTTCTTTTGCTTATAACCAAATTTGTACAGGTCTGTAAAAGTCGGGAAACTCGACTGTAACGTTTTTACTTTTTATACTCTATTAGCTACTCGCTTCGAAAAGTATATGCTAGTACGTCGAACGTTCGAACCCCAGACCAGACTCGTTATTATACCCTTGCAGAGGGTATTATAATTTTAACCAGAAGATTGTAACGCAGTGAAGAAGACATTTCCGACCCTATAAAGTATATATATTCTTGATCAGCACCACCGTCTGTCTGTCCGTCTGTCGGTTGCTATGTAAACTAGTCCCTCAGTTTTAAAGCTATCAGGCTGAAACTTTGCACCGACCCTTCAATCTGATGCAGTTAGTATATAAGTCGGAACGGCCGGAATCGGAACACTACATCACATAGCTGCCATAGGAAAGATGGGGAAAAAGTGCCAAAATTTCGCAATTCTTCAAGATAATTTATTTATTTCTTGGAAAACTCTATTTAATAGTAAGGGAAAAAATGGGTCGTTGAGCTTAATTCTGGTGTTTTTCAAGAGAACTAATTCATTCTTGATAAAAACAGTTTTCATAGACAGTAAAGCCTTTTTAGAAATTTAAAAACCCAAAAATCGGATTACTATATCCTATAGCTGCGATACAAACGATTAAACGGTTCAAAAGCAACTAGTCCGCAAGGGTATTCTAAGCTTCGGGTACCTAGCCTTCCTTTCTTGTTATACCCTTGCAGAGGGTATTATAATTTTGACCAGAAGTTTGCAACGCAGTGACGGAGACATTTCCGACCCTAAAGCGATGCACTACAATCAATCAAACAGTTTGAAGGCAACTGGCCTGCAAGGGTATTCTAAGCTTCGGGCACCGAAGCTAGCCTTCCTTTCTTGTTATACCCTTGCAGAGGGTATTATAACTTTGACCAGAAGCTTGTAACGCAGTGAAGAAGACATTTCCGACCCTATAAAGTATATATATTTTGGATCAGCATCACCAGCCGAGTCGATATAGCCATGTCCGTCTGTCTGTCCGTTTGCCTGTTGCTTGATAAATTAGTTCCTCAGTTTTAAAGCTATCGGGCTGAAACTTTGCACCGACCATTCAATCTGTAGCAGGTAGTATATAAGTCGGAACGGCCGGAATCGGAAAACTACATCACATAGCTGCCATACGAACGATTGGGAAAAAGTTCCATAAATTCGCCATTTTTAAGGATAACCAATTCATTATTTAAAAATCCATTTTTAATATCCATTTTAACGTATCCTGACAGTTTCATCAAAATCGGACCACTATATCCTATAGCTGCCATAGGAACGTTGGGAGAAAATGGGTCATTGAGCATAACTCTGGAGTTTTTCAAGACAACTAATTCATTCTTGAGAAATACATAAAAATTAAAGCCGTTTTAGAAATTTAAAAACCAAAGATCGGATCACTTTATCCTATAGCTGCCATACAATCGATCAAACAGTTTGAAGGCAACTAATCTGAAAAGGTATTCTAAGCTTCGGGTACCGAAGCTAGCCTTCCTTTCTTGTTATACCCTTGCAGAGGGTATTATAACTTTGACCAGAAGTTTGGAACGCAGTGAAAGAGACATTTCCGACGCTATTAAGTATATATATTCTTGATCAGCATCACCAGCCGAGTCGATATAGCCATGTCCGTCTGTCTGTCCGTTTGTCTGTTGCTATGTTAACTAGTTCCTCAGTTTTAAAGCTATCGGGCTGAAACTTTCCACCGACCCTTCAATCTATTGCAGGTAGTATATAAGTCAGATCGTCTGGAATCAGAAAACTACATCACATAGCTGCCATACGAACGATTGGGAAAAAGTGCCATAAATTCGCCATTTTTAAGGATAACCAATTCATTATTTAAAAATCCATTTTTAATGACCATTTTAACGTATCCTGAGAGTTTCATCAAAATCGGACCACTATATCCTATAGCTGCCATAGGAACGATGGGAGAAAATGGGTCATTAACTCTGGCGTTTTTCAAGACAATTAATTCATTCTTGAGAAATACAGTTTTCATAAAAATTAAAGCCGTTTTAGAAATTTAAAAACCAAAGATCGGATGACTTTATCCTATAGCTGTTATACAATCGATCAAACAGTTTGAAGGCAACTAATCTGAAAGGGTATTCTAAGCTTCGGGTACCGAAGCTAGCCTTCCTTTCTTGTTATACCCTTGCAGAGGGTATTAGAATTTTGACCAGAAGTTTGTAACGCAGTGAAGGAGACATTTCCGAGGGTATTAAGTATATATATTCTTGATCAGCATCACCAGCCGAGTCGATCTAGCCATGTCCGTCTGTCTGTCTGTCTGTCTGTCTGTTTGTCCGTCTGTCGGTTGCTATGTAAACTTGTCTCTCAGTTTTAAAGCTATCGAACTGAAACTTTGCACCGACCATTCAATCTGTAGCAGGTAGTATATAAGTCGGTACGGCCGGAATCGGAACACTACATTTCATAGCTGTCATAGGAACGATTGGGAAAAAGGGTAATAAATTCGACAATTTTAAAGATTTTTTTATTTCTTAATGACTATTTAAACATATCCTGAAAGTTTCATCAAAATCGGACAACTATATCCTATAGCTGCGATAGGAACGATGGGAGATAATGGGACAATGAGCATAACTCTGGTGTTTTTCAAGACAAATAATTCATTCTTGAGAAATTCATTAAGCCGTTAAAGCCGTTTTAGAAAATTTAAAATTCCAAAAATCGGATTACTATATCCTATAGCTGCCATACAAACGATCGAACTGTTTGAAAGCAAATGGTCTGCAAGGGTATTCTAAGTTTCGGGTGCTGAAGCTAGCCTTCTTTTCTTGTTGGACCCTGTACCCAAAGGGTAAAGGGTATATTAAGTTTGTGCAAATGTATGTAACAGGCAGAAGGAGGCATGGCAGACCCCAAAATGAATATATATATTCTTGATCAGCATGACGAGCTGAGTCGATATAGCCATTTCCGTCTGTCCGTCTGGATAAACGAACGGATCTCAGAAACTGTAAGAGCTATAAGAACCTTATTAACAGTGAAGATTCTCGTAACTATTACGCAGATGAAGTTTATTTTTTTTTTCAGGTACCACGCCCACCGCCCCCGCAAGTTGTATTTTAATGTTTGCACTCCACAATTTTGGAATAAATACACATGCAATTGGAGCATAGATTTCTACCGATCCTGAATAGTTCATCAAGATTGGTTGAATAGAAAGCGCACAATAAATACCCAAAGTTTACAGGCGATAACCGCAAGTAATCTGCTTATTTGCTCAAACAATCGGTAAATCGCTTGCGTTCGGTGGTTGATTCTTCTCGGAAGTGCAGCTGCAGCTGCCACTACCTTCATATACATATGTATGAATGTGTGCCTTCAATATGTTTATACTGTATTAGCTGCCGGTTCAAAAAGTTTGGGTTGGTCGAATGGTTACGACGTTCGACTGAAAGCGCGAAGATCTTGGGTTTTAATCCCAGACCGGAGTCGGTGTAAATATATATATTTTTTTGGTTTTAATTTATTTTGCCTATAACCAAATTCGTACAGGGTCTGTAATAGTCGGGAAACTCTACTGTAACGTTCTTACTTGTTTTTATTTTGCGCCCCGAAAATTTTCCGTTTGATATCGAAAACCCCGGAGTTTTTATAAAGTAACTAATTTAAGCTATCGCGATCACTATCTGCGGTAATCATCAGCTTTTTCCGTTCGCTACGCGTGTGCATGCACCTGTTTATTTAAATAACTCTGAGCAAGTAATTTTGTGTAAGCATAGTGTTGTTGTAGTTTGTTCATCATCTCCGTTTTGCGTGTAAATCTATTAACCGCAATTCTTAGTAAAGTCGATCTCTCTCTTCATACCTATAAATTTGTAATTCTCGCCTCTCCACAGTGGTCCACAGTACGGCAAAAATGTTCGAAATTATCTGTTCGGTGAAAACTTGCCGCGAAGCTATTACAGCTAGACAAGCCAGTGTCCACTGTTGACTGTGCGATAGTGTCATGCCCTTAGGACTGGGTTGCATTATTGTTGCGAAGCCTGCCGCGAGATTGAGAACAAAATAAAAACGTTCATGCGGCAAACCAAAGGAGGTTTTAAAAATTTGGTTATTGGGTTTAAACAAATCCATGACCAAATGATGGCGCTCGACGCTCAATTTAACAGCCTTCAGCTGTTAAATGAGTCTCCGGAGCGCAAAAAAACAGCCTCTGGTGAACCTGTGGCCAGTACCATACAATCTCGGGCGGCGGAGCAACGATCGATGGCAAAACTGCTGAGGCCGGGAGATACCGCACTAGTACCAGCCACAGCTGCTATCAAAGATAAAAATGTGCCAGCCTGGTAGGGTCGCAACCACAGTCTATCCCAGAGCCAGGAAAAATCCCTACAAATCCGCAGTCACAGACCAAATATTTGTGTCTCGGCTTGCCCCTGGACCTGCGACTGACATCGCTGCTTTTAAACGAAGCAAAACCATAGCCGAGATAAGGTGGAAAAATATAACTTTTCCTACGCCAGGCATTGCATATTTCAAGATAACTGTCCCAATGAAGTTATTCGAAATTATTTGCTCTCTCGGTTTCTGGCCAGAGCATATCATAGTCCAAGACCACCAAGCTAGGAAAAGAAATAAAAACAATGAAAGGCCAATTGCCATTAAACTTCCCCAGCCAACTGTATCTGCTGTGAATCAAAAAAACTAACCTCCTTTTTCCTTATATCCTATAAGAATACAAGAGGCCTACGAAGTAAGCTTACTAAATTTTACTCTGATAGTTTATCATTTGATTCACAGGTGATTGTGTTTACTGAAACCTGGTTAAAGCCCGAAATTCTCAGTACCGAGGTTTTCCCAGGCAAGTACACAATCTTTAGAATTGATCGTCCCTCCCGGCGGGGTGGTGGAGCATTACTTGCGGTTGACTCCAAACTCCCGGCGGAAGAGATATGCCTTCAAGAATTCGGTGATATCGAATTCATTTGCGCTAAAGTAACTTTCTCAGGTAACACTTTCTATATTACCTGTTCATATATTTCGCCTTCTTCCGAGTTATCCATTTACTGGAAGCACTTATCTGCTATCCAATCTGTTTCCAACTTGGTTGCCGACCGGGATCAGTTGATTGTTCTTGGTGATTTTAATATACCAGAAGTCAACTCTTTAGGCCGCATACTGGATCTGTGCTTTGTATCAGACACGGACAGCGTGATTCTGTCAAGAACCTCCCCTCTAACACAACCTGAAGATCACTATCATCCCACTTTCGAAATGACGGTCGACAATGTGGAAATCGAGGTTTTCAAATCGAATAGGAAAGCCCCGCGTGCCAGATACTTTCGGAATACTGATTTCCTTAAATTGAACTCTCTTATAGCCGGCTATGGTTGGTCCGACCTCTATTCATGCACCAACATTGTGAAGGGTGCTGAGTTATTTTATAAAAAATTAAAAAGATTTTTTGACTCGTGTGTACCGCTGCAATATTCACCTAATTCAGAAAATTCCCCGTTGCTTACCATTTATTTAAAAAATTTAAAAATAATTTAGACTTAACATTAAATTTAAAGAAACCGGGTCGAGCAAGGCCAATATAATGATCCCTCTCGTCAATCGGTCTCACAGGCCGATCTTAATAACTTACAAGCATGGTGTCAAGCAAGTTCACTAAAATTAAACGGCTAAGTGCAAACTAATGACATTTCACCGTACAGATTCTCAGTTTGCTGCTTACTTTCTAGACGGAGTCTATCTTGATAGAATCACGCGTGTTGATGATCTTGGCGTCATACTTAATGCCAAATTAAAATTTACTGACCACATTTCATGCATGGTAAATAAGGCCATGGGTGTGTTAGGCTTTATAAAAAGGTGGTCAAAAGAATTTAATGAGCCCTCAACTTCCCTCTTACTCTAGTAGACTGATGCTTCTAAGCTTACCCACACTTACTAATCGTAGAACCATGTTTGGTGTAGTTTTCATCCTCAAACTAATACACAATGAGATTGATAGTTCTGCCTTGTTAGAACGCATCAACTTTAATGTGCCCCGTAGACTTACAAGAAATTTTATCCCACTAGCTTTAAACCATAGTAGTTCGAATTATGTCCTGCATGAGCCCTTTAGACTACTTTGCTCAGATCACAACGTAGCGCACCAACTAACGTCCGATTTTTCTTCTATTAACGACCTTACGCATATTAAGTCCCTAATTCTTACCTACCATACTCACCACAATTCTATGTAGTTTTCCTCGAAATCCTTCTACTATTTTCTCTGCATGCTCGGTCCTATCTTCGCGATCGAGCCGAACGTTATGCGGCTGCGCCCTTCGGTCGGTTGGGCGGGAGGTGGGTTGCACCACGTGCAACGGGATTCGCGAAAAAAAAAAAAACATAATATTCGAAAATGTAAATTTGTTTCTGCGTGTTAAGAAGCTGAAAGATTTTATTTTATTAAATGCAACCAAAAGTGCTTAAATGGCTTGAAAAAATGAGTGAAGAGTTGGCGAAACTCTACGTATGTCAAGAGTTAGAAAATCATTCTGTCATGGTCGTCGGAAAATCTAGAGTAATGTCTCGCTTTGATGTAAGCATATTGTTGCAATCGCACGTCATTGCACATAGCTTTAATGCGGACTTTTGGGGGTTGCGTCTGCCCATCAGCCCGATTGTACGATTCCTGTACCTCAATGGAAAATACCAACTGCCATAGAATTGTCTGATCCCAAGACACATTCTTCAAAATGTGTAGGACAAATTCAAATATTAAAAAACGTTGTAGGGTTGGGTAGTTTCAAGGCAATGCAAAATAAATCTCAATGCAAATCCATCAAGTTTCGTTGTTGCCAGTACTGATCGGAAAGTCTTGATAGTTTTCCTTAAAAGTGGCTATGGCGATTCTTAAAGCTTGAGCGCAGAGTTTTAAAAGATAATCAGCTAGCCTATATGTCTGTCACCGACAATAAGATTCCACCAGAACCACACTTGTTCATACTCCATTAGTGTTTCCTGTGGCCTGATAGCAGTTCCACCAAATTGAGAGTGGTTTTCGAAGCTTCGTGCAATTCATCAGCGCATACAGAGGGAACTATTTTTGCCGCTTGTTGGTTTCAGAGGCCGCTTGTTCTGATCGTGTGCAACATCATTTGATATGGCCAGGCTCCAGGCCCACCAGCTTTCCGCTCAACTTCTCGTTCCACATTTAGCATGCCTTTCAAATTCCATGTGCGCTCCCCGCCCTTTAAGTCTTCACCGCGCTCTCAAGCGCATATGGTAAGATAGGCCAGTTAGTTCAATGTACGAACGTTATAAATGCACACTTCGGCACTCCACATATTTTCAGAGATAACAATCTCTCTTTTTTCTTCTTTGCTCGCGTCTTTCGTGCGGGTGTTTTCGCAAGTGTAATTATTTCAGAAAACTCAATCTGCAGGCAATCGTTGCGGATTTTCTCAACCCAGCTTCCCCACTACAACATTTTGGTCCATCGCAGCTTCGGTGGCACAATATAAGTACGAATTCCTGTTTTTTTAATTGCCGGTCTACAGTCAATTGTTCAAATATACAATTTCGTCTAGTTTCTGTATAATTTCCATGCCAAAATCCGAGTCCGATTTAAATCCGACATAATGGCAGTTAAATTCACATGTGTAGACCATCCGATCTCACTCATTTATATTGAATAAAATAAAACTCTTTCCAATTTTTGTTTTTTTCGTCTGCTAGTGGCGCGTTTGTTAGGCACAAGTGCTGCCCTTTATTCTTGATATTAAATTAAACGAAGGAACAAAGAGCGCAACTAAAGCTTTTCCAGAATTTATGCATGACTTACATATGTTCTTGATCTGTTAAACAGTTTATTTTTATAAATTTTTAATTACGAAAATTACGAGCCACGTTGAAAGGCTCGACGGCGAGTATTGCTTTGCCAGGCGTATCTGCGGAGCTATACATCACTGGTTTAGGTGCTAACGTCAACGTTGCCCTGATTAACAAATGGTAAAGCTTGGATATCGATGAACAGGGTTTTAAGCTCTTCGAATGTTAGGTGCGCATTCGTGAAGTTTTTGACGGCTATTGTCTTGGTGGATTTGACTGCCGTCATCCAGAGGCCTCTAAGGTGTAGTACTCTAGGGAAGATAAAAGAAAATGCAATGCTTTTACAATCGCTGTATAATTAAACCAAGTCAATGGTTTTTCTCGTTGAACATTTGAGTCGGAAACTCAGCTAACTTCGTGACAAAGTAAGTTGCGTTGTCGCAACACAGACCTTGGGGAAAGCTGCGACGAGCGATGAAGAAACGCATTTGGGGACGCAAAAATCGACGCCACTGATCAAGAACGGCCTTTCGCCACGCATGTGCAATTGCGAACGATCTTTCGAATTATTGCTCCGATGTAAAAATTCAATAAAGAGCCTTGTGACTTTATCACACACACTATAGCATTATGTAGTTTCATCTTATGTAGGGACGGAGATAAGCGCTGTATACTGGGCTGCAACGGCTTGATCCTCTCTAGCGCCATCATTTCATTCGCATACGATTCCTGCCTAATTAATGTAACAGCTCTTCAAAACGTTTGTCCTGCAATGTATGTAAAGAATTTCCTTTGTTGTTAGAGCGCTGTCAACCTTGACGCAATTGCAGCTGCGATATATACACTGCTGGTCTTGGGTTAGACGCACTCAGTTTTCCACACAAATTTTTTATATATTTTTTATTTTAATGATTTTTGAAAAAAAGTTAATATGCAAAAACCTAGGTTATTTAATAATACTTCAATTATAATATTCAAAATATTATAAAAATATAACATAAGTTGTGTTTTCAAACATTTTCTTCAAGCAACTTAAAATAAGGCACATTTTTCTTGGTCAATAGGTTAGACGCACTTAGACATAATATTTATTTAAAAAAAAAGTAACTTATTTTTAACTTAAATTTGTAGTTGGTGTTAATATTTAAGTTATTAGAAATAAAAAAAAAGCATTTCAGTAATGAGTACTGCCTCCCTTGTTAGTAATAACTTCATATATCCGGTCCCTCATATAATAATACAGGAAATCTATGTATTTCAACGAAATCTTGCTCCAAGCACGTTTAATAGCTGCAGTTAATGTTTCCTTATCTTCATATTGCTTTCCTCCTTCGTAATCCTTCCGCGTTAGCCAGCCCCAAACATTTTCAATTACGTTAAGATCTGAAGAATATAGTGGCCAGGTCATGATATGAACGTTTTGACTCGAAATAAACGACTTTACTACTCGAGCGTTATGAATAGGAGCATTGTCTTGTTGAAAAATCCAAGGAATTGGTCCAAAGAGATCATTTAATTTTGGAAATACGGACTCCAACAATGTTTTGAAGCGATTGCCGTTCATCTTCTGATCGATACAAATCAAGTCAATTGTTCCATAAAACGTGATGGCACCCCACACCATTACTCCACCTTCTCGGCTGTGGTGGCGACTTAAATATAGCTCATCTTTTCGCAAATCGTGATAATAATATTGAAAGCCATCGGGGCCATCTAAGTTAAAACGTTTTTCAACAGTAAAAACAACAGAACGCCAATCATTAAGCCGAGTGTCAGATTGAACATTCCACGTCATGTATTCTTTCGCGAACCGAAGCCGATTTTTCTTCCGATGCAATATCAGAGGAGGTTTTTTCTTGATTTTTAGACGCTATAGGTGTTCTGCATTTCTGATTTTACGCTGAACAGTTGAAAGGCTTGCTTTTACTCCGGCTAATTCATTAATCTTAGCTGTGGACTTAGTCGAATTTGATGCAATTCTAACAGTTTTGCGTACTGCTTGTTCAGATAGTGCTCTTTTTTTTCCTTTGAAGTTTTTTCCATATTCCTCTGGATCTTTTAAATATCTATCAACAGTTCTGGAGCTGCAATTTATCTTTTTGACAATGTTTCGATTGGACAGTCCTTGCAAGTGAAAAAAGTATACTTTTTGACGTTCTAATAAGCTCATAACACCAGCTTTTCCCATTTTTACTTTAAATATCGCTCTAAAACAATGTATTTGTTTATTTTTAATATTTTCTTAATACAAAAAACTGCCCTTGTTTACGCAAGACAAAGAAATCTAAAGTGCGTCTAACCTATTGACCAAGAAAAATGTGCCTTATTTTAAGTTGCTTGAAGAAAATGTTTGAAAACACAAATTATGTTATATTTTTATAATATTTTCAATATTATAATTGAAGTATTATTAAATAACCAAGGTTTTTGCATATTAACTTTTTTTCAATAATCATTAAAATAAAAAATATATAACAAATTTGTGTGGAAAACTGAGTGCGTCTAACCCAAGACCAGCAGTGTATATGCATAATTCGTCGATATGATGAGCAGCTTCTGATGATTGAATTTAGAACAGATTCAGATTGTGTGGTGTTAGTGTTGTTACAAACTAGTACTGCCTTGGCCCGCCCTTCTATCGACGCGAAATGGCTCCTACATTTTCTTAGCAGAACTGCTCCGCATAGTTCGAGCTTGGGTAGCGGTTACACCTTTGTCGATTTTGCGACGAGTAAGTTCACATCGATTCCATGAGCACATTGAGCGCGGACGTATATGCAACATTCATACGCTCTTTCATACGCGTCTGCGAAGCCATGTATTTTGTAATGGTCAGTTGTTGATGTGAAGACAAATCGTATGCTACAACCTTTCTATGGTCAGCAATGGAGCCGCCGACATTATATATTTTATGATATTCAGCTCATACGTTGCAATTTCAAAAGTTTTATCCGGCCACCACAGAATTCTTTTCCATAGAAAAGTGGCGGTACATTTTCGCTATGGTTATGAAGGCGTAAGTAGTCGAAATAATAAATAATTCGTTATCAAGTCTTGTTGGATTGTGGGCCCAACCATTAGCAGCTCGTTTAGCGATTTGCTCGAATTGGCCTTCGCCAATTGGCTCCGGTCGCAGAACACAGTGATGCGGCATGTAGAAGTGTGGATTTATGTTGCTCACATTTTCAGCTTAGACATGTGGACGCTGACGATCATCGCGATCGAGGCTGCACTCCAAAAATTTGAAACGCCACATCGCCATGCCATGTGAGTTGCTAAGGGTGGCAGGAGATTCTTTAAACGTGGGTTTTCGACTTATGTATCCAGAGCATTTTCTTGCCTTGCGAAGTAGCATCGTTGAACTGGCATGCAGTTGATTGCGCCATGATTGCCGCCAACAATCCAGCCGAATGCTGTGTTAACAATGCGTGGCATGTGCTTATCCAAATTCAGCCTTTCTTCTCTGATCGCGTCAAAAATCCATTTGTGTTGATTATAATGATTCACATTTTTTAGACCCTGTACCCAAAGGGTAAAGGGTATATTAAGTTTGTGCAAATGTATATAACAGGCAGAAGGAGGCGTGGCAGACCCCACAAAGTATATATATTCTTGATCAGCATGAAGAGCTGAGTCGATATAGCCATGTCCGTCTGTCCGTCTGTCCGTCCGTCCGTCCGTCCGGATGAACACACGGATCTCAGCAACTGTAAGAGCTAGAAGAACCGTATTACCAGTGTAGATTCTTCTAATACTGAGTAAATTAGAGTTTATTTTTTTAAGTCGGTGCCACGCCCACCGCCCCCGCAATTTGTATTTGAATTTTTGCACTGCTCTGCACTGCACAATTTACAAGCTAAAATTTTTTTAAAAATACACATGCAATTGTTCATCAAGATTGGTTGAATAGAAAGCGCACAATAAATACCTAAAGTTTACAGGCGCTAATAACAAAAAATCTGTTTATTTGCGCAAACAAACGGTAAATCGCTTGCGTTCGGTGGTTGATTTTTCTCGGAAGTGCCGCTGCCGCTGCGCTGCCACTACCTTCATATACATATGTATGAATGTGCGTCTTCAATATATTTATACTGTATTAGCTGCCGGTTCAAAAAGTTTGGGTTTGTCGAATGGTTACGACGTTCGACTTAAAACGCGAAGATCTTGGGTTCGAATCCCAGACCGGACTCTCGGTGTGAATATATATATTTTTTTTTTTGTACAGGGTCTGTAACAGTCGGGAAACTCGACTTTAACGTTCTTACTTGTTTTATCGTACGCCTGGTGGCACATTCCATTGAGCTGTGTCTAATATCTCCTAAGGCTCCTGAGTCTCTCCTTCTTGCCAAGAGTAACCTTTCGAAATCCGTGTATCTGGATTTTACTGTAGCGAAAGCGTTGATTAATGATTGATGTTCTGTTTTAAATCAGAAACACCGCTGACTTCTTGATTCACGCTTGTTCTGCTGCAGTCGTTTTGCTCTTCTCAGTCACGAAACTGAATTCTAGCGTGCTAGTAATATAGTGCTAACTGGATGCATTGTGGATTGTAGTTACAAGAGTGTTTGTATCTTGCTCGAACCTACGCAAAAGTGTGCGATGTACCGATCCACTCACCTGCATCTTGATTTGGACTGGCAATCGTTAACTCTGTGTGCCTTCTGGAGGCAGTTAAAGAATCCTTCAGCTCTTTTGATCATCTGAAATCGTTGTTGCAATGACAACTCATTGAATGCGTTGCAATTCGCAGTGTAATGTGATGCATCGCAGAGCAAACATTCGACGTTGGTGTTTACAAAGGACTTGGCCGCCGATGTGGTTTGGCCCTTTGGTTTGAGTTGTGCTGTTCAGGTTGACTATCCTGTTGGCCCTCCAGGAACTGACAGTGGCGAAGATTGAAGATTTTACACATTCTCCCACGAGAAGAGTTTCTCACAACACAGCTTTTCGTCGAAGTTCTTTTTCGTCTCAGCATCTGCCTTCGTTAGAACTGTATGAATCAAGATGCGATTCATTATTTCCTCAACAGATTCAAGCCAATGCAGTGATCCACGTATCTCGGAAGCGTTGTTGATGAGCTTCTGCAAAGCCATTACTTCAGAAAGACTCATGGCTGGAAATTTAAATAGAGTTGAAACATAATCACGGAAGATTAACGTCATTGTCGTATCGCTCCTCTAGTCGTGCCGGACATTGGCATAATTCTTCTCGGTTATTTGGAACGATTGCAGAACCTCTAGAACAGGTCCCGATAAACAGTCAAGAAGATAATTAAAATAGTCTATTGTAGGAATGTGTGGGTCATTGTGTGCCAGATTCGTAAATGACGATTTTAATCTTTTGTAAGCTAAATACCTGCCAAAAAAGTCGGAAACTTTAACTTGGGTAATCGGTGACGATGCCCTGGTCCAGGGAGAATTAAAGAATTCATAAAATTCTCTGTCTCTGACACCACGGGTGTAATAGACCTTCGTTGAGTATGAAGCTATATATTCTTTGCTTTGAACATTCATCCTGATCAGCGCGTTTGTTATCCGTGCTGTCCAAGCTCTCAGTTTGCGTTTGTATTTGACTCAGCTTCCGAAAGTGAGATTCGGAGTTAAAGCCTACAATATTGGTATATATTGATTTTGCTTTTATGCCCTGAACAACAACTAGATGGAGCAACCTACCGTGAGTAGCACATAACAACACTCAGAAAAGCTCGAACGCAGCAGACATTTAACAGCACTGCGGTCAATAACACCATCGTCGTCTGTTACAGGTCAGTTTGAAATAACAGCGCCTGTTAATGTATGTATGTATGTATGTTTAGCGGAGTATGCGAGTCTATGCGGCTAAACAAATCAACAAATAAGCAGAAGAAAAGCGAAAACAAGTGCCGTTATGATTGTCATATATTCAGTGGACGAATTATGTATGCGGTTAATTTACAGCTATAGTGTGTGAAGAGTAACGGCGTGGGAGGTACAAAATTCATAGAGCCCGTGAGCGAGCAAAAATGTAGAAGCAATAGAAGATAACAAAGAGCGAAACTAAAGGGTCGCCAGATTTTACATATGTTCTTGATTTGTTAGAAAGTTTGCATGTTCTCCTCAAATAACCTCCCCACGTTGAAAGGCTCGACGCCAAGTATTGCTTTCCCACGCGTCTCTGCAAACTACAGAGACCGTCTAGTCTATAAGGAGCTGAATAGTCGGATCCAACGAGCGAAATCAACACGCACTCTGAACATCCAAAATGTGAAACCTTAAAAACCATTCCAGAAGTCCAGAGGTACTCAAAAACCGCTATAGGGGCATTTTATACGCTAGTGCCTTAAAAACCGGACTTGTCAAACCGATAGCTACTCCACACATCCACGGAGATCCGAATATGGAAACCACACAAACCAACATCGAAGCTATGGTCCCCACTCTGCAACATAGCATGAATGACTTCATGTCAAAATCAAAACATACTAATACAGATGCTCGCATCTCAGAGTTAAAATAAAATATGCAGTTTCTCCGAATATCGAAGTGGAATGCCAACGGTGTTTCACGACATAAACTTGAAATAACTCAATTCCATTGTGATAATCACATCAACGTTATGTTACTGTCATGTCTTGCAAAAGCTAAGACAGGGAACTGGTCTTATAATTGGATCCTGAAATCCAGAAAATGTCAATAAATTTGCTTAATATCCTTGTCAAATGGGTGGGAGTTGTAAAATTAACAACATTCACTCTAAACGCTTATATATTACTAAAAGTTATATTTATATTGCGATCACCTGCAAGCACTACGTTAGCATAGGTCAAGGAAAGGTCAGAAAAAATATTTTAATCATCAGAATAATCAATGTAGTGATGTGGTCGGTAAATTAACGAAAATATATTATATTGCACAGTCGAACGGATGCTCGGATGCTTTCTTGACAAGACTGACAAATCTTATGAGCCGAATTGGGACCATTTTAAAAATTACGAAGATCGTAACCATGGTGCTGTCATAATAAGATATTAATTACGCAGACTTATTAGTCAAAATATCAAGGAGTAGATCGGGCCGTCAATTTCAACCTCCCACCTCAGACCAAGAACTCGCTATCCGAGCTGCCTACCCTAAGCAGAGATACCGTCAATTTGCTTACAGAAAACACCAATAATACGCTGTTCGGCATCACGCAATAATCCAGCTTGTCTTGATTAAGAAGCTCCGTCCACTCCTCTTTCTTTTCGCTTTCTTTCGTTTTCTTATTAAAAGTCAATAAATTGGATATAGTACTAAAGCGACCAGCCTGCACAATTGTTTTGATGAAAAAACTTTTGAGACCAATTAAAAATTTATTCTGGGCGAAAATATAATTCAAATCGTAGCCAGTGAAATTTGTGTCTTTTCTCTCTACCTATATATCTTTAATGAATTTTATGAGCCGCAAATTAAATATTTTGTATACTCTTGCAGAAGATATTATAACTATACTAATATAATGACCTAAAATTTGTAACGCAGCGAACGGATACATCTTCGACCCTTTAGTATAAATATTCTTCAACAGTATCTACAACCGAGTTTATGCAGCGATGTCCTCTGTGGTTTGCTGCGCAAAGTAATCTTTGAGTTTTGAAGATATGGGACTTTGCACCAACCTTCTTCTATTGCAGGTAGTATATAATTCGGAACGGAACATTGCATCATATAGCTGCCATAGGAAGGATTATGAAAAATGGGTCATAAATTCGCCCATTTTTAAGATAATTGATTGATTTATTTAAATGACAAATTTTCACACCAAGGCTAAACAAGTAAGAACGATACAGTCGAGTTACAGACCCTGTACAAAAAAAAAATATATATATATATGTATATTCACACCGAGAGTCCGGTCTGGGATTCGAACCCAATTTCTTCGCGTTTTAAGTCGAACGTCTTAACCATTCGACAAACCCAAACTTTTTGAACCGACAGCTAATACAGTATAAATATATTAAAGACGCACATTCATACATATGTATATGAAGGTAGTGGCAGCGCAGCTGTAGCGGCACTTCCGAGAAAAATCAACCACCGAACGCAAGCGATTTACCGTTTGTTTGCGCAAATAAACAGATTTTTTGTGTTTAGCGCCTGTAAACTTTAGGTATTTGTTGTGCGCTTTCTAATTAACCAATCTTGATGAAATTTTCAGGATCGGTAGAAATCTATGCTCCAATTGCATGTGCATTTTTAAAAAAATTTTAGCTTAAAAATTGTGCAGTGCAGGGCAGTGCAAAAATTGAACTACAAATTGCGAGGGCGGTGGGCGTGGCACCGACTTAAAAAATAAACTCTAATTTACTCAGTATTAGAAGACTCTACACTGGTAATACGATTCTTCTAGCTCTTACAGTTGCAGAGATCCGTGTGTTCATGTGTGTTCAGACGGACAGACGGTCAGACGGACAGACGGACATGGCTATATCGACTCAGCTCGTCATGCTGATCAAGAATATATATACTTTGTGTGGTCTGCCACGCCTCCTTCTGCCTGTTACATACATTTGCACAAACTTAATATACCCTTTACCCTTTGGGTACAGGGTCTAATAATGTCGAGAGGTGCTAAAGCCCGCTATTTCACTATCTCTCTCTCTTCCCCCTTGCTTCTCCGCACGAGCCCGACTCTATTCTGTTCTGAAGTGCAATAAGTGCCTGTGTTTCCTTACATCTACGACGGCTAAAACTTTAACCAGTTTAAAACACTACCGAGAAAGAAGATACACGTTAATATTTGGTCCTTCAAGTCGGATCTCCTTTTTTTAGCCGTGTGCATATATACAAAAGTAAATGGCTCCTATTCTGCACTCATTTAAACTGTTTTATACATATTAAAACAAATTCCTACACACATACATCTAATACAACTACAAATTTTTTTATTCGCACAATTACAAATAAATTCGCGTAAATAACTGTCAATTATGTATTACTTACAAATTTAAAGCAAAACTTTGATTGTCAAAAATTATACTTATAATTCTAAATTTGTATACCCTTGCAGAGAGTATTATAATTTTGACCAGAAGTTTGTAACGCTGTGAAGGAGACGTCTCCGACCCTATAAAGTGTATATATTCTTGATCAGCATCACCAGCCGAGTCGATCTAGCCATGTCCGTCTGTCTGTCTGTCTGTCCGTCTGTCTGTCCGTCTGTCTGTCTGTCCGTCTGTCTGTTGCTATGTAAACTAGTCTCTTAGTTTTAAAGCTTTCGGAATGAAACTTTGCACCGACTCTTCAATCTGTTGCAGGTAGTATATAAGTCGGAACGGCCGAATCGGAACACTGCATCACATAGCTGCCATAGGAACGATTGGGAAAAGTGTCATAAATTCGCCATTTTTTAAGTTTATTAATTTATTTCTTAGGAAGCTCTATTAAATGATTATTGTAACATATCCTGAAAGTTTCATTAAAATCGGATCACTATATCCTATAGCTGCCATACAAACGATCAAACAGTTTTAAGGCAACTGGTCTGCAAGCGTATTCTAAGATTCGGGAACCGAAGCTAGCCTTCCTTTCTTGTTTTTTTTAAATATAGAACACATTCATTATAAATATTTATACTATGTTTTATTAGACCCTGAACCCAAAGGGTGAAGGGTATATTAAGTTTGTGCAAATGTGTGTTAAAGGCAGAAGAAGGCGTGGCAGACACCACAAAGTATATTTATTCTTGATCAGCACGATGAGCTGTCGATATAGCCATGTCGGTTTGTCTGTCTGTCCGTCCGTCCGTCCGGATGAACACATGTATCTTAGCAACAGTAACAGCTAGGGGAACCGTATTACCAGTGTAGATTCTCCTAATACGGACGCAGCTAAAGTTTATTTTTTTTTTAGTTGGCACCACGACCACCGACCCTTTAATTTTTTATTGAAATGTTTGGACTGCAAAATTTTCAAGCTTAAATTTTGGATTTCTGCCGATCCTGACACTTTCATCAAAATTGGTTAATTAGAAAGCGCATAATAAATACCCAAAGCTAACAGGCGCTAACAACAAGCAATCTGTTTATTTGCTCAAATAAACGGTAAATCGCTTGCGTTCGGTGGCTAATTTTTCTCGGAAGTGCCGCTGAGAGCGTACTACCTTTATATACATGTGTATGAATGTGCGCCTTCAATATATTTATACTGTATTAGCCACTAGCCTCGAAAAGTATATGCTGGTGCACTGGTTGGACGTCTGACTAGCAACACGAACGTCACAGGTTCGCAATCGAGACAGGACTTAGTATTTTTTTTTGGTTTTGATTTATTTTTCTTATAACCAAATTGGTACAGGGTCTTTAACATTCGGGAAACTTGACTGTAAAGTTCTTACTTGTTTTTCTTATAAGCTTTGTTTAATTTTTAGATACCCAAAGGGTAAAGGTATATTAAGTTTGTGGAAATGTATGTTACAGGCAAAAGGAGGCGTTACTGACCCCACAAAGTATATATAATCCTGATCAGCATGATTAGCTGAGTCGATTCGGATATTAGAAATTGTAAGAGCTAGAAGAACCGTATTACCAGTGTAGATTCTCCTAGTACTGTAATGTAATTTCCGCTGCCTAAATTCTGGACTGAATAGCAGTATTAAGTTAATAGACATATTAATTTTTGGCTCATTCGCTGAGCCAATCAAGTTTGCTATAATTAATTTTCATATTAGGAAATATGTTTTGAATCAGATATTTTTTCTATAAATCTAAATTGCAAAAATTATCTGGTTATGATAGTTCCCAATGTCCAGTAACAGCGCTGAATATTTCAAGCAAGCTTTTATTTTGTCCGCTGGTGTCGATCAAGAAATTACAGGCAAAGTTTGCCTAAAATCTCCTGCAAGTAATATGAATGCTTCCCGAGTGTCGCGTCATGAACGATCAAGAGCCTCCAGCGTTTTTTTATGTACCATGGTATATTCATCCCAAACAATATGTTCACATTTCTGTAAAACTTTTCCCATACCTGATTCTTTGGAAATATTGCACTTGGGAATCTCGATGATTTGCATATTCAACGGCAACTTCTGAGCTGAATGAGCAGTTCTTCCACCGGGTAACAATGTGGCAGCTATTCCAGACGAAACGAGAGATAAAGCTATATAATTTTTTGCTCAAACCATTTCCCTAATCAATTTCATGAGAAATGTCTTTGCATTTTGCACCTATTCCAGACGAAAAGAGAGCTAAAGTTATATAATTTTTTGCTCGAACCGTTTCCAGAATCAATTTGATGAGAAATGTCTTTGCAATTTGCAGTTCCTCCTGGAGCATCAAAGCAGAAGATACCCCCACCTCCAACAGTTATCTTTTCCATAATGCGATCATATGTGCCCTTCTGTTGACGAGTTAATTTTAGAATGTTGGAATAGACATATAAATTAAAATCGTCGATGTCGTAGCAGTGTTCTCGGCGATAATCTACATGAAATGAAGCAGTCGCAGTTCGGATGGGCATTCCCAATTGTTGAGACATTTAGTTGCATTGGCAAAGCACTTGTCTTTAATATTTATTAACGTTTCATTGTAATGCCTTCTGTAAATATTTTTGTTCAACAAGCTGAGTCTAACTGAAAACTGGCCAAATCGTTATTTATTAGCTGCCGGGTGACATTGACATATCGACATTCTAAGTTCGATTGGATCACCTGTTGGGGCACGGGGAAACGAAAACGAATATATTTGCAAACGCCGATATGTTATGGACATATAAAGTAGAGCTTATATGAATTCGAATCAACACCTGTTAAACGGCTAAGAAAGAACATTTGAAAACAAGTGACTTCTTCTAAAGTGCAAGCAAAATTCCTTAGAACTTAACAACCACGACAAGCGCAGCCATCTACTATGCCAGCTGCGCTGCCTCTTAAGTTACCAGCGTGATCATTGCCGACAGTTTTGAGTAGGGACAGAGTTGATTTAAGTTTTTAGTCTCTAAATTGACATGGAACAATAAACAACTTTTAATAAAAACCGTGTTAATTAATCTTTATAAAACAAGTGTTATAACTGGCGCCAGAGCAGGGACCTGACGACGCACGATAGAATAAAACAATTCAAAGTACGCGGGTCGAAAAAAAAGCTTTTTATAAAAGAATTTATTTGATAATTAGTGCTCTGTTACCTTAGAGACAGCTAAATCTAATTGCATATACATTTTAAATGATTATCAATGGCTATACATCAGTTTATGGGATAGAATACATAATTAGGAGTGATAAGGTGACGGTGTGTTAAATATGGATTTTTTATGGCAAGATCCTGTCCAGCAGGTCTTGAGGGTGATGTCTTTATATCTTCTCCTCACTTCGGTGAGGGATTGGCAATCCTTTGCGCTGCTAAACTGAGTTGTTTGGATGGGAGCACAATCTCCTGAATTTTAAATACCATTTTTGGTACTTTAAGATCACGCTTGATATTGCTGGTTATTATATATCATGGAGCCGCAGTAATCATCATCAACGTTTTAGCTTTAGCTGAATCATATTGAGGTGTGTATTTGCAGCAATTCCATACACCATAATAACATAGAAGAAACTAGAAGCCAGTACGCACTTGTTGATTTGACTTTGTTCTCCAGTGACATCTTGTGCCGACATGCAACCAGGACATTTTTTTCAGTTTTGCCTTCAATGAGTTCTGCAGCGAAGTGATGTGTCTAACGAGTATCAGTCTTTTATTCAGTACGACTCCAAGGTACTTATACAAGTATGCCGAAGCATGCTCCATCACGCTTTCATTTATAGAGACTACTGGGCAGATTTTAGTTGCATCCGGAGGCCAATCTGAAGTTTTGGGATTACCAGAGTAACAGCTTCAGTAGAAAAAAAGTCTGTTGAGAATCAGTTCAGAATCAGAATTCCGCAATTCCGCAATTCGGCCGTGACTTTCTGTAGCAAAGTTATGCGGTCTAACGCGTTGCTCTAAGATGCTGACAAACACCTGTTTTCTCCTGAGCCGTACGGCACCAACCTCCAGCCGGGTTTCTTATAGTCGAGCTTGTTTTTGCCTGAGACTTATATTGTTTTGTTGTACGCCAAAGAGAGTATATTGTAATAGCATATGTGTCCAAGTTCTCCAACATTTCATCAATTTGTAACTGATTCAGGGGACAAGCACTTTATGTAAACGATTTATTGCAGGTTGAAGAAGCTGTCGAGAGACTTCTCTACTCTTTTGGTTTCTTGGTGCTGCACGTGTTGCTGCCAGTTTTGATATATCTATAAAGTTGTTAATCGCATTATCGATATCATTCGCTCATTGAATATCCAGGTCTAAGACAATATGACATTCCAGTTGATCTTTAAATACGCTAACATTAGCTTCACGAGCAAGGAAACTGGACCGACATGGCTTAATAAGTGGTGTTGCGTTCCAATCAGCCGGAAGTAAAATGTGGTCCGTTGCTAGTTTGTGAATTTTTCTCACTTTAAGGCTCCTCATATCGAACGCATAGACAACAAAGATATTGAGTAGCCACGAAGGAAGATACGCTGGCCCTCTTTCAAATATATCTCAGTGACAAGCATGATCTCAACAAAGATGTTGAGTAGCCAGGAAGGAAGATACGCTGGCCCTTTTTCAAATGTATCTCAGTGACAAGCATATCTATTTTATGTACACAGAGAAAAACCCGGAGCTCTCTGAGCCCCAAGTTATTCCACGTGCGTCCCACAATCCGATTTTGGTGGTAGGTTGAGTCAACGAAACGAGGAACAGGACCAGTTCTGGGAAGACTCTGTTTGCTTTCACAGTTTTTTCTACGTTTAAGTTGGGTTATAGAGTCGATCTCAATAATATAGTTTTCCAGCGTCAGAAGCTTATTGACAGTACCATACTCATACAGTGAGATTGACTCAAGTTTAGACTGCATAATGGCATTTGTTCTCAATTTCAGCGAAGTATTGACAGCATTAGCCGGAATGCAACTACGTAAAAAAACTACCTGTTTATTATGGTTGACTGGAGCAGGGAGCCTTGGGCTCGGCTTTATTTTCCTTATTTTTCAATTCTAACTGGACAGTCTTTATCAGTTTAAGAATGATCACCTCCGCAGTTGATACAAAAACACTTAACCGTATTGCAAAGCGGGAAGCCGGTCATGTGAGAACCAGCGCAACTTCTACATATGGGATTCCGAACGCAATCATTTTTTGAGTGAGGGGATCCTGTGCTCTCTCGTCTTCAATAGTGTCAGTTTTCAGAAAAATCTTGTTACATAATATTGTCGGCTTCTTCAGCCAGAGCTTTTTACCGATTATTGCTCAATTCCTTTTCTGACGAGATGGACGTCTCAGCATCATGCTGATTGGTCAGATGTTTGAAACGAGCATTTGCCTTTACGAGAAAGTTGTGACAATGTTTCACTAGGCATTTTATTGCGAACCAGTGTTGTTGCGCAGAAGTTGGAGCTATATTATACGTAGGATGTAGGACGTATGTGGAACATAGAGATAGTGCAAGTAACGTTACAGCTTGTTGTTACCGATGGGTATACAGTATTCGATAAAAAGCTCGCAGCTTGGGCAAATATTGACGCTCCGCTGTCTAGTATTTGGGAGTGCATAGTTGCTGGGTCTAAGCCAGTGATTCTCCTCATCGCTTCTAGCTTTGTCTTTCTATCCCTGGGAAATTATCCATAAATACAATTGTTGCTATTTAATAGTTAAATAGGCAACAACTTTTCCAGTTTAGATTATATTTAAGATAAAGAAGCGTTCGCAGGCGCAACGGCGAAAGAGTTATTGTGGTTTCACTTGAAAAATAGTTTTTGATTTTAAATTGGTAAGCCACGGTGGATTTTGTGAAATAGATGGATCAGCAACGGATCGCACGAGTCAAAGAAAATAATTAGTTTGTTATAAAATATATTCGCATCAACTGTATCAGTGCATTAATAGAGATCGGACCAATCATAGCCGGCTATAAGAGTATTTAATTTCAGAAAACCTGTCTTGCATTGGGGTCGATGGCTTTCCCGTCAGGTTTGTAAACCTCGATTTCCACATTGTCAACCGCTACCTCGAAAGTGGGATGATAGTGATTTATAGGTTGTGTCAGAGCGGAAGTTTATGACAAAAACACGCTGTCTAGGTATGAGACAGAACATAGATTCAATATGCGACCTAAGAAGTTTCGTACATTGTTAACTTGCGACAACGACATTTCTAACAAGCCAAAAATAAGATCATGTTGCGCCATCGGTAATACAATGTTTGACTTTAATAATAAGTCGAACTGGCTTTCGGTACATTAAAATCACCAAGGGCAATCAACTGATCTCTGTCGGAAAGAAAGTTGGAAATTGACTGAATAGCAGATAAATGCTTCCAGCAAATAGAGTTCTCGAAAGAAGGCAGAGTATAAGAACAGGTAATGTAGAAGAAATTACCTGGAATTTGGAGTCAACCGCAACTAATATTCCATCAAACCGCCGGGAAGGCAGATTGTGAACTTACCTGGGAAAACTTCGGAGCTAAGAATTTTCGGTTGTAACCAGGTTCCAGTAAACACAATCACCGTATGAAAAGCTAAGAGTACAATTTAGAAAGCTATATCACGTACGAGTACATACTATACAGTAGTTAGAAAACGATTCTCTACATAGCATAAACGATTTAAAACAATTGGATTGGATTGGATCGGATTTGAATATTATAATTTTGACCAAAAGCTTGTAACGCAGTGAAGGAGATATCATCGACCCTATAACCCTGACCCTGATCAGCATCACCATCCGGTTCGATCTAACCATGTCCATCTGTCTGTCCGTCTTTCAGTTGATATGAAAACTAGTCTTTCAATTTTGAAGCCATCGGGCTGTAACTTTGTACCAACCTCTTAATCTGTTGCAGGAAGCATCTAAGTCGGAACGGAACCGAAAACTACATGTGATGTAGGATAAGATTGGGGAACGATTGGGAAAAAGTGCCATAAATTCGTCGCATTTTAAAATATTTTATTTATTCTTAGAAAATATAAAACTATTTTAACCTATCCTGAAAGTATCGTCAAAATCGGACCACTACGATGTGAGAAAATAACTGGTTTTTGTTTACAATTCATTCTTGGAAAATATAGTCTTTATAGATATTAAGGCCGTTTTAAAAAATTAAAAACCAAAAATCGGTAAATTATAGCCTTTAGATATACAAACGATCGAACGGTTTGTAGGCAACTAATCTGCAAGGCTATTCTACGACATACTTAGACAAGGATAGCAAAAGTTAATGAAAATGAATTAACGGAAACAGTTCATAGTGCACAAAATTCTTTTCAGATTATTACTCACAGCATTAAGGTACTGATTGTCGCGTTAAAGAACCATATTTGTATTCATAAATAACACCTATACCATTTCTGACCTTTTACCGACACACTATTTCACAGCAAATTTTTTCGGACTACCTAATGAAAATTCTAAAAAAAATATCCAAATCCCTTAGTAACAAAAGGAATATACACGACAGAAGACATTATGGGACAGATTTAATACCGGAACGCTCTGATATCTTAAAGTACAGACGAAATATTGAAATCATTTTTATTTCGAATTTAATTTAATTTTATCTCGTCTACTTACCACAAACATTAAACAACCAATTAAACAACCCTGACTTTATCGGCCCTTATCTCACCCCAAAAAGCCGACATTTCAAAACAATCGATTTGATTGGATTCGCTTGGATGTATGGAAAGATTTAATTATGATAGAAAATCTCAGCAATTAATAATAACTGTTTGAGGGTATTATCTTACTATGTATTTATACATTTGTGAAAAAATTCGGTTTTGCTGTACAAGTATATATAATTTCATGTGACTCAACTATCTGAAATTACTCTCACGCTCTCTGATGAGAGTGGTGCTGATATTGTAATCGGATCGTGAATTCAAAAAATATCTCGCAGCGCGTACTTGCTGCGCGAGGGCTGGCAGGAGTTACATGAGGAAGTACAAGCCAACCGAACCACCCACCACGACCACTCTCCCGCCGAAGCCGAAGGAGTACCTGGACAGCAGGGCTGGCCTGTCCACCTTCGGCGTCATCGCCATCATCTTCACCGTTATAGTGCTCTGCCTGATCTTCTACTACGGCATCATTTGCTACCCATTGCTCTGCAGGGACGAGAAGAAGTACCGCTTCATGGACGTCTCCTCCACAATAACGGCGGCGACTTCCCGCTCCATCCCGTCCATCGAGAACTATCCGGATCGAAACATCACCACCAACTGGCCTGATTTCCAATCAGGCGGGGCATTCCACTTTAATGATGAATTTAACTTAGAACTGGAATTTAGAGAGTCGCTATAAAGAGACTCACCCAAGACTTTTTCGAGGTAAATGATGCTGACAAGAAATGCCTCACCAGGAAAGGAGAACTCAATCAAAAGTCATGGTTTAGGATAGGTTAAACAAATTCCATCCAGTTTTTTTTCAAAGGGAATTTGCTGAAATTAGGTAAAACAAGTATGAACGTTACAGTCGAGTTTCCCGACTGTTACAGACCCTGTACAAAAAAAAAAAATATATATATATATATTCACACCGAGTACGGTCTGGGATTCGAACCCAAGATCTTCGCGTTTTAAGTCGAACGTCGTAACCATTCGACAAACTCAAACTTTTTGAACCGACAGCTAATACAGTATAAATATATTAAAGACGCACATTCATACATACATACTTATATACACATTCATACATATGTATATGAAGGTAGTGGCAGCGCAGCGACACTTCCGAGAAAAATCAACCACCGAACGCAAGCGATTTACCGTTTGTTTGCGCAAATAAACAGATTTTTTGTGTTTAGCGCCTGTAAACTTTAGGTATTTATTGTGCGCTTTCTAATTAACCAATCTTGATGAAATTTTCAGGATCGGTAGAAATCTATGGTCCAATTGCATGTGTATTTTTAAAAAAATTTTAGCTTGTAAATTGTGCAGTGCAGAGCAGTGCAAAAATTCAAATACAAATTGCGGGGGCGGTGGGCGTGGCACCGACTTAAAAAAATAAACTCTAATTTACTCAGTATTAGAAGAATCTACACTGGTAATACGGTTCTTCTAGCTCTTACAGTTGCTGAGATCCGTGTGTTCATCCGGACGGACAGACGGACAGACGGACAGACGGACGGACGGACAGACGGACAGACGGACAGACGGACATGGCTATATCGACTCAGCTCGTCATGCTGATCAAGAATATATATACTTTGTGGGGTCTGCCACGCCTCCTTCTGCCTGTTACATACATTTGCACAAACTTAATATACCCTTTACCCTTTGGGTACAGGGTCTAAATATCTCTAAAACATTTACACTTATCGAAATTAATGCAAAAGGCACAATTTGTGTACCTGGAAAATATAAATCAATCCAAAATTAATTTTAAAGAATTAAAGTAAGAAAAGGTTAAAGATTACAGTTAATCAAAATTATCGAAGAAAATATCTTTTAAATATTTAGACACCTTTTCCGCAACTAGAAAGTACAGATTTTGTTGATTTTTTTTTAATCCTAAGGCAAGGAAATCTACTCCTTGAACCTTGAATATTGTGAGAATTTCTTGTCAGGTGCATTGAAGACTTTAGTGTTAAGCATAGCAAGAACAACCAGTTGAGCAGTTCGCTTGAAAGGGAATTAATCATTCATAATTGTAAATTGGGTTCCCTAAGCGTCCCGTCCCTTCCCAATCCCTCTTACTGTTTCTTTATCTCTTGTTTCGAATAATCTCGGGCTCAGGCTCAACAAGTTTGGCCTGTCCTCAGTCCCTTGGTTCCCCTCACCTCACCTTCCCTACTGCCCTTTTGCTGAGGCCGTCAGTTTTTGTTTCTTTTGTGCAGGTAGTTTTACCCTCTCGTCCGAAGCGTTATGTCCCTCTCCCTTATTTTTAGACCCTGTACCCAAAGGGTAAAGGGTATATTAAGTTTGTGCAAATGTATGTAACAGGCAGAAGGAGGCGTGGCAGACCCCACAAAGTATATATATTCTTGATCAGCATGACGAGCTGAGTTGATATAGCCATGTCCGTCTGTCCGTCTGTCCGGCCGTCCGTCCGAATGAACACACGGATCTCAGCAACTGTAAGAGCTAGAGGAACCGTATTACCAGTGTAGATTCTTCTAATACTGAGTAAATTAGAGTTTATTTTTTTAAGTCGGTGCCACGCCCACCGCCTCCGCAATTTGTATTTGAATTTTTGCACTGCCCTGCACTGCACAATTTTTAAGCTAAAATTTTTTTAAAAATACCCATGCAATTGGAGCATAGATTTCTACCGATCCTGAAAATTTCATCAAGATTGGTTAATTAGAAAGCGCACAATAAATACCTAAAGTTTACAGGCGCTTAACACAAAAAATCTGTTTATTTGCGCAAACAAACGGTAAATCGCTTGCGTTCGGTGGTTGATTTTCCTCGAAAGTGCCGCTGTAGCTGCGCTGCCACTACCTTCATATACATACATACGAATGTGTATATATGTATGAATGTGCGTCTTCAATATATTTATACTGTATTAGCTGTCGATTCAAAAAGTTTGGGTTTGTCGAATGGTTACGACGTTCGACTTAAAACGCGAAGATCTTGGGTTCGAATCCCAGACCGGACTCGGTGGAATATACATATATTTTTTTTGGTTTTTTTTTATTTTGCCTAAAACCAAATTTGTACAGGGTCTGTAACAGCCGGGAAACTCGACTGTAACGTTCTTACTTGTTATTTTTGGTTTTGGACAAAGCCAAAGTGTGGCAATTGAGTCACGTTGCCTTGGTGATTCTTGAGAAATCTCATGGAGTTTCGCAAGCAGTGATCTCTCCCAGACTTTGTTCTTTGTGTTTTTATTGCAGCCCAATTTGCAAGCAGAATCGAATCTTTGTGATGCCCCGAACTTTCCCCCTCTATTTGCAAACGCATTTATCCCCCCACTCACACACAGGTTGTACTTAAATCGGAACCAAGTACTTAATTTAGTTACATGTCATGCCAATTATAGTCTAAGCGCCAATCTGCCGACCACTCCAATGTAAGAGTATTTAGAATCGAATTAAGCAATCCTGAATTTGTACTTTTAGATCGGAAACAGTATAGTGAAAACTTTGTGTCAAATTACGTTTTTAGACGTTTAGCTTATGCTTCCTAGAATTAAGAAAACCCATTTGGACATTTTTATGCGAATTTTTACAAAAAACAAATAAACATTTTTGCCACAGTCAGCCAGAATTAGTGGTAAAAAAAAAAATAAATAAACACAGAATTTTACACAGCTGCATTTTTGCCATTACGGAGAAAAAAACAGTAAACGCATAAAAAACACACAAAGCGGCTAAAAAGTATACTTATTTTTTACACATTTTTAATAAACAAAGATTAAGCTCAAATATTTTGGCGACCGTGGCTCCTAACCCAAAAATAAGTTTCCGTCTAATTATAACCTGTATTTTCGAGTCAATTCCATTTGACTCTTTAGCAGAATTGCCGTCAAGTATTGAATCGAATCCATCATCCCACGACCAATACGGATCGTCGCTACAGAGCATCACGCCCGCCAACCAAGGTACAGGACATAAAAATGTTTATTCATTATACCGAAATAAGCTCTCCTTTCAAATTTCCCCACCAAGCAACCAGCATATATGTATACAAAAACCGTTACTATTTACATGCATACATACTCGTATGTATATGCAAAATAATCAAAAACCCTTACAGTGATTAGATCATTACAAATTTGTAACAAACATACATACCAGCTAATCCATACATAACTGCACCAGCTGGGCTTTGATTGGAAAATTATTATTATTAAGTTTGTGCAAATGTATGTAACAGGCAGAAGGAGGCGTGGCAGACCCCACAAGAATATATATTGTTGATCAGCATGACGAGCTGAGTCGACATGGCTATCCGTATGACCGTTCTTCCGTCCGTCCGTCCGTCCGTCCGTCTGGATGAACGAACGGATATCAGCAACTGTAAGAGCTAGAGGAACCGTATTACCAGTGTACATTCTTTTTTTAAGTCGGCGCCACGCCCACCGCCCCCCGCAATTTGTATTTGAATTTTTGACTGCCCTGCACTGCACAATTTATAAGCAAAAAATTTTTTAACAAGAAAGGAAGGCTAGCTTCGGTACCCGAAGCTTAGAATACCCTTGCAGACCAGTTGCCTTAAAACTGTTTGATCGTTTGTATGGCAGCTTTAGGATATAGTTAACCGATTTTTGGTTTTATATTTTCTAAAACGGTGTTAATGTCTATAAAAACTGTATTCCTCAAGAATGAATTATTTGTCTTGAAAAACACCAGAATTATACTCAATGACCCATTTTTCCCATCGTTCCTATGGCAGCTATAGGATATAGTGATCCGATTTTGATGAAACTTTTAGGATATGTTAAAATAATCATTTAAAAGAGCTTCCTAAGAAATAAATAAAATGTCTTTAAAAATTGTGAAATTTTGGCACTTTTTCCCAATCGTTCATATGGCAGCTATGTGATGTAGTGTTCCGATTCCGGCCGTTCCGACTTATATACTACCTGCAACAGATTGAAGGGTCGGTGCAAAGTTTCAGCCCGATAGCTTTAAAACTGAGAGACTAGTTTACATAGCAACCTACAGACGGACAGACGGACATGGCTAGATCGACTCGGCTGGTGATGCTGATCAAGAATATATATACTTTATAGGGTCAAAAATGTCTCCATCACTGCGTTACAAACTTCTGGTCAAAATTATAATACCCTCTGCAAGGGTATAAAAATACAATTCAATACAAAAATATACAATACATGCAATTGGAGCATAGATTTCTACCGATCCTGAAAATTTCATTAAGATTGGTTAATGTGAAAGCGAACAATAAATACCTAAAGTTTACAGGCGCTTACCACAAATAATCTGTTTATTTGCGCAAACAAACGGTAAATGCTTGCGTTCGGTGGTTGATATTTCTCGGAAGTGCCGCTGTAGTTGCCACTACCTTCATATACATTTGTATGAATGTGTGACTGAAATATGTTTATACTGTATTAGCTGCCGGTTCAAAAAGTTTGAGTTGGTCTAATGGTTACGACGTTCGACTGAAAGCGCGAAGATCTTGGGTTCGAATCCCAGACCGGACTCTCGGTGTAAATATATATTTTTTTTTGTTTTGATTTATTTTGCTTATAAACTTACAAACTTATAAATAAACAAACATGTTTTCCTTTGAAGACCTCGGGTTATTCGCCAACAAGATCCAGATGACTCAGGAGTTAAGCGCAAATCGTTTTTCAGTCTTGACCCGGATACTTTTAGATTCACAACAGCAAAAATTAATTAAAAATATCAATGTATGCTCATTTGATCGCATTTTTAAAAACGTACCAATAGATAACCCACCCTGTACATACAAGTATATCCAAATTTGTTAATAGAGATTTCGTAACTATTTCTGTATGCTCATTTGATCGCATTTTTAAAAACGTACCAATAGATGACCCACCCTGTACATATATCCAAATTTGTTAATAGAGATTTCGAAACTATCTCGGTCATGACTTAATGACTTAAAAAAAAGTTATTACACATATAAACTAAAAACAACACTGGGAAAGAACGTAGCGCATCCAATCTAAGAGCCGCATAATCGTAAAGTCCCGGTACAGTGTTCAAATAGCCAAGAATATGGCCACACAAGATCGTGTTGTATTATACGCCCTATTTGTGTTGTCTGTGGAGAACTTTACTGCCAAAAAAATAAAAGATGACCCAAAAATAAGAAAATCTAATAACTGCGGAGGCAACCACACAGCAAACTACAGAGGCTGTCCTGTTTACAAGCTAAACAGTTGCATAAAAAAACGAATATACTACGTTTCCGAAAATCGACAAATACAATTTTACCCCCCAAACTTGTGCCAGGCGTTTTCGTTGCTACAGCAATCAGATCTCCATATGGCAGTTAATGCAATCCATGGCATTTCATATGCAGATCCTTGACATCCGAAATAAATAAACCAGCTCTGCCAAATAACCAAGGCTTTAAAGTATTCTACAAAACAAGAAAGTTTCAGCCCGATTGCTTTAAAACTGAGAGACTACTGACAGACAGACAAACGGACAGACAGACAGACGGACATGGCTAGATCGACTCGGCTGTGGATGCTGATCAAGAATATATGTACTTTATAGGGTCGGAAATGTCTCCTTCACTGCGTTACAAACTTCTGGTCAAAATTATAATACCCTCTGCAAGGGTATAAAAATATGTCGGACTAAAGTACATAAATGGAATTTATAAGAATTTGCAAATTGACTTCATGAAAACAACGATGCAAGAACTAATACATAAACAAACCCCCTTACTGCAAATACTGCTCAAAAGTCTAGCCCATAAATGACTATTTTAAAGACATGTTTCTGAAATGGCATCTCGCAGCACAAAGAAGAACTTCTCCAGTTCTTAACCATAACAACATTAATGCAATCTACCTTCAGCTGCATCCCGATATCCGATAATTCACGCGTATCCTCACCTAATAAATGAAAGGATTGAATAACTTATTATGAAGGAAACGAGTATTGATCACCGACGGTACATTAAACAACTTTCACCAACAAGCACAAGAAATCCGAAAAATCTTATCATCATATCTGCCCTCTTTAATGCCATATCGAAGCTTGGCTACCTTCCCCAAAATTGGATTAAGTTTATAATAGTGATGATACCGAAACCTGGTAAGAACCCTTTTACACTGCTTGTCAAAACTTTTTATAAACTTTTACTGCTATAAGTAGAACCGCATCTGCGTACGCCCATCATAACATAGTCCCCACGCATCAATTCGGCTTCCGATAAAAGCACGGAACAACCGAACAAGTCAACCGATTTACATCCGAAATACGAACTTGTTGATATGTATCAAATCGTATGTACCAATATCAATCACTGTAATCGGCCCCCATGTCATCGTAGTCAGTTAGGCGTATAAGTATAATTTCAGGAACAAGACGCACAATAGGAATTCACATGTAATATGTTAATAAGCAACCGTAGTAAACTACAATAGGTCTTTGACCAGCAGTGCTTAAGAACAAATTATTAGTTAAAGTGGTGATATTTGCGAAACAGGAAAATAACCAAAGGGATTTGGGAAAAACAAGGAAATTTAAAAAGGCTGACACACGTGTAAAAACGCGTGTTCATGTGACTGTAGTGGTAGCGTTGGTTTGAAGGTTCAAAGGTAATGTTGAACAAGAAAAGAAAACTAGCTTCGAAGCTTAAAATACCTTTGCAGACTAGTTGCCTTCAAACCGTTCGATCGTTTCTATGACAGCTATAGGATTTAATGATTTAATGATAATTTTTGTTTTAAATTTTCTAAAACGGCTTAAATGTCCATGAAAACTATATTTTCCAAGAATAAATTAAGTGTCTTAAAAAACACCAGTGATATACTCAATAACCCACATTGTTCCTATGACACTGATTAAAAGATGTCTCCTTCGCAAACTTCTGGTCAAAATTATAAAATCCTCTGAAAGGGTATGAAAATACACGGGAATTATAACACGAATTGTGGTGTTTGACAATACACGGCATATAAGTTATTGAACAAAACCAATACCGTGAGCAAACCAAAAAATATTGCAGCTGAAATTTTTTTTGCGGAAGTAGTTTTTGAAAGAAACACGAATCATGAGTTCCGCGAATATTAAAATAAATCCCTCGGAAGGAAAATTTCGACACGTGCAAAATACAATTACAAGCCATATTAATCAAAAACGACGGGTTAAAATTCGTGTTCGGCTGGCAAAGTTGCAGAATAAATATTAAATGATTCAAAAGCGAAATCCCCCCTAACTTTGTCAATCGCAATTACAGTACTAAGGTTATTAATAAATTGTGAAACATCCATGGATGTGGGACAAACTGCAAAGTGTGTATCAGTCAAAATGTTCCTAAATTTCACAAAGCGAAAGAACGTAAATCGAAACCGAAAAAAAAACAATAATGAAAATAAGCACAAAAGCTTTCCAGTAACCAAAATAGCAAAACAACTAATTGGAAACAACACCTTTTCGTTGCCTCAATAAACAAAGGCAATATACGTGAAACCAAACTTAAGGTCAACATTGACAATTATCGAGTTGTTGATAAACACTTAAGAGAAGAAAAGATCAACTATTACACATACCAAGTTAAAAATAGCAAAGGTAATCAAGGGCATTGAAGCCTTTGTTCCAGCCAACGATTAATTGCAGCCCTAATCGAAAAGGGCTTCAAATTTTAAAATGTTATTAGCATGACAAACAAGGAAAAAATCGCTCAGCCATTAAACTCTGGCAACAGATTTCCATTCTAGGTATGGACACCCGAAGTCATGGAGAGGATGAGAAAACACAGTGAAGTGATGATAATAATGACCATATGGATACAATTAATTGTAACACTGGTAATCAGCTTAAGGGCCCACCAAAACCACCTCAAATCGTTCTCAATGTAGAAGCCGAGGCTTTTAAACCTTATACAAAGCCATGCGCACACGATGCTTTCGCAACTCCGATTTTCTTAAATTATTTAAGCCAGCTATGATTGGTCCGATCTCTATTCATGCCCTGTCATAGTGGGTGTCGTGACAACAAACTAAACTTGTCCTTGACAGAAAATCCCCTGTGGTTCACCGAACAATTAAAAAAAAATTAAAATCATCGAAAGTCAGACTACACTAAATTTGATCAGTGCATATGCTCACTATTTAAGCGGTCGGCCTAAATTCACCGTGCTAAATGCTCAGTATTACGACAATAAATTGATTCGTTGCAGGACCCAAACAGTTTTATAATTGTGTCAACACCAGGCGTAAATCCGTTTTATATTGTACTCATACTCTATGCCATTTGAAAACACCGATCAGGCCATTGTCGATTTTTTTTGCCAGATTCTTCCAAACCACATTTAATTTTTTGCGCTTTTATAAACGAAAGCTCGATCTTGAACGGGTTAAGCAAATTTTTTCGCCAGGTCCGGATGGTCTACAAGGCTGCGTGCTTAGATACAGCGCCGATACCCTATGCAAGCCTCTTCTTAAATTATTCAGTTTTTTTCTAAAATCTAAAAAAGGTAAACGAGGGGATGCCAGCAACTACTTGTATATCTCTAAATTAGAGAAACTAGTAACACCTCTGTTGCAACACCTATGCAGTTCCTTAATATCTCTATGCCTACATGGATTTATGAAACGTCGTTCGGCGACAACTAATCTTTTGAAGCTCTTATCCTTTGTAACAAAAGATTTCCAATCAAATCTTCAAAAGGATGTCATTCACACAGACTGCCGTAAAGCAATCGACTCCGTTAATCACTTTTCTTTTGATAAGGCTTGGGTTTTCCTAAAGGCTTAATAAAATGTATTAGCAGTTACCTAAGTAACAAAACACAAAGAGCTTTCTTCAAGAACTCACTATCTGGCTTACTCCGTGTGAGACTGCTGCCCCAAGGTAGTCACCTGTTCACACTTTTACACCTAATTACGGGTAAAATATCTTAACAGATTTTTGATTTTCGCTCTTCCATGCCTTAACTGGGAACCAAACCTTCAACTTCCATCGTACTCTAGTAGAATTATTTTACTTTACCGACCCTCATTAGCTAATCGTAGAACTATGCTTGTTCTTTTCATCCTAAAACTAATACACAGAGGTTGTTAGTTCTATCTTATTAGAACGCATCAACTTTAATGTTTAGACCTACCAGAAATTATATTCCCTTATCTTTAAGCCATAGTAGCTTGAAGTATGTTTTGAATGAGCCCTTTAGGGTACAATTCTCAATTAACTACTGATTTTTCTCTAACGACCTTACTTACCTTAACTCTTTAATTCTCACCTATCTAGTGCATTACAGTTCTAACGGGTGGGCCATCTATTGGCACGTTTTTTAATTTCGTTGTTTTACAACCATCATTAGTCATACCATCCGCGGCATGAAAAAACATGTTTTCTCTTGAAGAGTGTATTAAAATTTAAAAAACTTATTTTCAAAGTCAGTGCTGTGTTGCCGACACTCTACGAATTTTAAAAAGAAATGTGGGTCGTGATAAAGCACCCACCGAAGGAGCTAGACGCAAATTGTTGAGAATATTTCTTGAGAAAGGGATGTTAGTGGATTACAGAAGTGGTCCCAGAGCTCGGACAGTGCGCACACTCGAGAATATTGAGGCTGTGGCCCAAAGTGTGAGAGAGTCCGACGACCTCAACCAGACGACGATCGCAACAACTGAGTTTTAGTCGCACCAGCCTGAGGAGAAAACTGCACAAATACGCCTACAAGATCCAGATGACTCATGATCGTGTCACTCTTGACACGGATTCTTTTAGCTTCACAACAACAAGAAAATTTATCAAAAATATCAATGTATGCTTATTTGACCTAATTTTTAAAAACGTACCAATGGATGGTACACTATGTATGTAGTTTTCCTGGGAAATCTTTTTTCTATTTTCCCTGCAAGCTCGGTCCTATCTTCGAGATGGAACCTTATGTGATGCGTGCAAAGGTAACAGTATAAAAAAATATATAACCACTATAAACTAAAACTGCATTTGCTGTGCTATAATTCTTGATGTAGCTCAAGCGCTTGCCCGAGTCTGGCTGAATGTTCTGATGATAAAATTTGCTGGCAGACTGGCACATCAAGGTCAATGAATCTAAATGTAAGCAAGTCACCATCACTGTGAATAGGTGTAACTGTTCGACAAAATCCTAAACAATACATCTATCTCCCAATCCAATGACGTCACCTATCTAGGCGTGCACTTAAACAGGCGTCTCACCTCGCGCAAGCACATCGAAGCTAATAAAACCTAACTAAAGCTAAAAGCCACCAATTTCCATTCCATCTATTCCCGCTCCCTTCATGTTTAGAGTACTCATGTACAATGCAATTATTAAGCCAATCCGGACAAACAGTTATGAACTGTGGTGAAATGCAAGCAGCATCGACATAATACTCTCTGTATGTAAAATCCTGAGTGGAGCAACTTGGTGTACACTGCTGGTCTTGGGTTAGACGCACTCAGTTTTCCACACAAATTTGTTATATATTTTTTATTTTAATGATTATTGAATAAAAGTTAATATGCAAAAACCTTGGTTATTTATTAATACTTCAATTATAATATTTAAAATATTATAAAAATATAACATAAGTTGTGTTTTCAAACATTTTCTTCAAGCAACTTAAAATAAGGCACATTTTTCTTGGTCAATAGGTTAGACGCACTTAGACATAATATTAAAAAAAAAAAGTAACTTATTTTTAACTTAAATTTTTAGTTGGTATTAATATTTGATTTATTAGAAATAAAAAAAAATCATTTCAGTAATGAGTACTGCCTCCTTTTTTAGTAATAACTTCATAAATCCGGTCCTTCATAGAATAATAAAGGGAATCTATGTATTTTAACGAAATCTCGCTCCAAGCACGTTTAATAGCTGCAGTTAATGTTTCCTTATCTTCATATTGCTATCCTCCTTTGTAATCCTTCCGCGTTAGCCAGCCCCAAACATTTTCAATTACGTTAAGATCTGGAGAATATAGTGGCCAGGTCATGATATGAACGTTTTGACTCGAAATAAACGACTTTACTACTCGAGCGTTATGAATAGGAGCATTGTCTTGTTGAAAAATCCAAGGAATTGGTCCAAAGAGATCATTTAATTTTGGAAATACGGACTCCAACAATGTTTTGAAGCGATTGCCGTTCATCTTCTGTTCGATACAAATCAAGTCAATTGTTCCATAAAACGTGATGGCACCCCACACCATTACTCCACCTTCTCGGCTGTGGTGGCGACTTAAATATAGCTCATCTTTTCGCAAATCGTGATAATAATATTGAAAGCCATCAGGACCATCTAAGTTAAAACGTTTTTCATCAGTAAAAACAACAGAACGCCAATCATTAAGCCGAGTGTCAGATTGAACATTCCACGTCATGTATTCTTTCGCGAATAGAAGCCGTTTTTCTTTGCGTATTGCATTCAAAGGAGGTTTTTTTTTTGGATTTTTAGACGCTTTAGATGTTCTGCATTTCTGATTGTACAGTTGAAAGGCTTGCTTTTACTCCGGCTAATTCCTTAATCTTGGCTGCGGACTTAGTCGAATTTGATGCAATTCTAACAATTTTGCGTACTGCTTGTTTAGATAGTGCACTTTTTTTTCTATTAAAATTTTTTCCATATTCCTCTGGATCTTTTAAATACCTATCAACAGTCCTGGAGCTGCGATTTATAGTTTTGGCAATGTTTCGATTGGACAGTCCTTGCGAGTGAAAAAGTCTACTTTTTGACGTTCTAATAAGCTCATAACACCAGCTTTTCCCATTTTTACTTTTAATATAGCTCTAAAACAATTTATTTGTTTATTTTTAATATTTTCAAAATACAAAAAACTGCACTTGTTTACGCAAGACAAAGAAATCTAAAGTGCGTCTAATCTATTGACCAAAAAAAATGTGCCTTATTTTAAGTTGCTTGAAGAAAATGTTTGAAAACACAACTTATGTTATATTTTTATAATATTTTGAATATTATAATTTAAGTATTATTAAATAACCAAGGTTTTTGCATATTAACTTTTTTAAAAAATATATAACAAATTTGTGTGGAAAACTGAGTGCGTCTAACCCAAGACCAGCAGTGTATAAGGAATGACATTCATCGAGACCCTCAAATTATACCTTTATAAGATGAAATACTATACCAGCAAATAAAATATAAAACAATTGTCATTCCACCCAAATGCTCTAACAAATGCCCTAGGCAAGGTTAGCAACCAGACGCCACTATGGCGCAATGATAAGTTAGTACATTGAATCACCTAACGTTAAAAATGTACATATATGTTAGATTGTATTATTTAAAAACTTATTGTACTCGTAAGTCCCTATTATAGAGAAGATCCAATAAATAAAAACAAGAATAAAAAAAAAACTATTGCACCCCTAAATAAATTTTAAAGAAAATAGCAAATACAGTTTATGAAGGTTGTGCGTTCTAAGCGCCCACTCTCTAAAAAGTCAACTTAAAGTAAGTAATTTTGCAGTGTTTCGTAACAAACAATACAGAAGTAAAATAAAAACAAGAAAGAAGGGCTAGCTTCGGTACCCGAAGCTTAGAATACCCTTGCAGACCAGTTGCCTTTAATCCGCTCGGTCCGTTGTATGGCAGCTATAGGATATAGTGATCCGATTTTTGGTTTTCAATTTTCGAAAACGGCTTTAATGTCTAGGAAAACTGTATTTCTCAAGAATGAATTAATTGTCTTGAAAAACACCAGAGTGATGCTCCATGACCCATTTTCTCCCATCGTTCCTATGGCAGCTATAGGATATAGTGATCCGATTTGGATGAAACTTTCACGATCTGTTTAAATAATCATTAAACAGAGAATTCTAAAAAAATAAATTAATTATCTTTAAAAATGACGAATTTATGGCATTTTTTCCCAATCGATCCTATGGCAGCTATGTGATGTAGTGTTCCGGTTCCGGCCGTTCCGACTTATATACTACCTGCAACAGATTGAAGGGTTGGTGCAAAGTTTCAGCCCGATAGCTTTAAAACTTTAAACTGGACTAGTTTACATAGCAACCGACAGACGGACAGACGGACATGGCTAGATCGACTCGGCTGGTGATGCTGATCATGAATATATATACTTTACAGGGTCGGAAATGTCTCCTTCACTGCGTTACAAGCTTCTGGTCAAAATTTAAAAAAATACAAATAAAGGGAGCGGTGGGCATGGCCCCGACCAAAAAAAAAAGAGGAGAACCTGCACAGGTCATATGGTTTCTCTAGCTATACAGTTTCTGAGATCCGTGCGGTAATCAAGACGGATGGACGGACAGATTAAAAAAAAAAAAAATTAATATAACACTTTCCCTCAAGGTACAGGGTCTACAAATTCGGTTTGTTCTTGTACTTTTCTCATTAATCCTTATGCGTCAAAGTGAGAATATTTCAGGGATAATCGATGGTTGGGCAAGAAGGGCTGTAGATATTAATGATGTGAAATTAGTTAAGCTGTCCATTCAACAATCAACAACGATCAGAAATATACTTAATTTTAATGCCAGAGTGGATGGAACAGCAGTACTCGACAGCAATATTCCAATTTTGGATTCCGATTTACGTCAGATGTCAAGTGCAAACACAAGTCAAGGAATTACACTATGGCGATGCAGACAGGGGAGCTTAATAAGGTAGTATACATTTTCGCAAAGGCCAAAATAGCATCGCCAACATGAGACTTTCTTTTAAATTTGCAGCTATCATATTAATTTGCCACAGTTGAAGTTACCCAGCTATTATGGTACATATGCCATTATAAGCGGTTTTTGAGTGCGAATACGAATTTAGTTAATAAAGATGAAGTAGTCTCGGCTATGGATTAGTTGAATTGTTTACTTAATTGTCTATCAGTCTCAGCTTTCAGTCCAGTGCAAGCATTCCAAGTTAGGATGGAAACTATGCAAAGGCCCTAGCTCGTCTGAAGGAGCTCAACGATAATGGAGTTTCAATATTTTTGGACTACACCTCAAACTTATTTACCTACCATCAATAAGCAAGCCCAATGCCACATCGATGCAGAAACTTATTGATATGGTCTCAGCTATTCGAGGGTTGCTGCTACAGGCATCATGGACGCTATTATGATTTACATGGTTCTATAAAAGCTAGATAAAACAAGAAAGGAAGGCTAGCTTCGGCACCCGAAGCTTAGAATACCCATGCAGTACACCAGAGTTATGCTCAATGACCCATTTTCTCACATCGTTCCTATGGCAGCTATAGGAGGTAGTAGTCCGATATTGATGAAATTTTCAGGATATGTTAAAATAGTCATTAGTCAGATAAATACAATATCTTGAAAAATAGAGAATTTATGGCAACTTTTCCCAATCGTTCCTATGGCAGCTATGTGATGTAGTGTTCCGGTTCCGGCCGTTCCGATTTATATACTACCTGCAACAGATTGAAGGGTCGGTGCAAAGTTTTAGGCCGATAGCTTTAAAACTGAGAGACAAGTTTATAGCAACGGACAGACGGACAGACTGACAGACAGACAGACAGACGGACATGGCTATATCGACTCGTCTGGTGATACTGAATATATATACTTTATAGGATCGGAAATGCCTCCTTCACTGCGTTACAAACTTCTGGTCAAAATTATAATACCCTCTGCAAGGGTATAAAAATGAAACTAAGTTATGATGAAAGGCAGTTTTGACAAGTTGCCTAATTGGGATTGGCGTTGCAAGGTTCGCTTTGATATCAGTTTATGGATAGATGTACGAGGACTTTATCCAGTTACCAATCGAGTAATACCTGGCGAAAGTTAAATCCAAGATTAACCCCGAAAAGCTGTTCTCGATTGAGCACTTGGGGTGTTATTTTTGAAGTTGCTGCAATGGGTTTGCTTAAGCGAGACTACCCCTGTAGGCGTTGCAACGAATCACCAAACTAGTTGCTCAGTTTCCAGATTTCCTGTTGGGAAATGCATAAATATAGCGCTATCTGGGATCCGAACACAAAGAGGTGACAGCCGAGGTCAAAGCCCAACAGCTGCGTGAGGTGATCCAGGTGGTACAAGCCAACACCCAAGGAGCTTCGCATCTGCACTGATAATATGGTTTTTCTAGCTTTTACAGTTGCTGAGATCCGTTCGTTTATTCAGACGGACTGACGGACAGACGGACATCGATATATCGACTCAGCTCGTTATGCCGATCAAGAATGTACATACTTTGTGTCTGCCACGCCGTCTTCTGCCTGTTAGATGCATTTACACAAACTTAATATACCCTTTACCAATTGGGTACTTTAACGTTTCAACCATATTCTTTTAAGTCCCCAATTTATCAACACTCGATAGAATAATAGGACTTGATCTGCTTAAGAGAGTAAATGCTATTTTAATTTTTTTAAATAAAACTCTTAAAACATAATCTGGATCTGGATATAGTTTTTGAAATGCGCAAACGTGAACTTAGACATGAAAGTAGAAGTCATACAGGTCACTCAATCAATTCAAGAAGAATTCAAAGAGATGATTGGGAAAAGGACAGGCGTCTTGTCGACCCTTATCAAGATCGTCCTTATAACACCAATATCGTTGAAACAATTCAAAGTGAAACCGAATATCCCATACCCGAATACAATGGGAGTAGCTGAATTTGTAAACTCTGAAACCGACAACTTATTATGAGACAACATAATTAGGCCATCTAGATCTCCGTATAATAACCCTGTATGGGTAGTAGACAAGAAAGAAGTTGACGAACAGGGAAACAAGAAAAAAGCCTTGTTATAGACTTCCGACTCTAAAACTATCGATGACAAATAGCATATACCGAATATAGTAGCCATACATATTCATAGCCTGGAACAACGAACCATCCCCAAACTCGGGAACAATAAAATCACTTCTAGATAATTTTGATACCCACCCAATTTGAAACCCTGAAAGCGGAAAATTTAAAAAATCCGCGGAATGGCCGGATCGCCTTGGTCGAGGAAGCATTCGGCATCAAACATGGTAAGTTCGGCCTGACATGCGTAAGTTCGGTTCAGCAATGTCAGCGCTCCTGAACATCACTTGTCACCAGGAAATTTAAGGTCTGACATATTTACTAAGGCTGAACACCGAAATTTCGCGTTCAATTGGCACCATAGTGAAACAGCTGACAACCAAGTCTGCTGTGTTCAGCGCATTTATCCTCCCCATCCTTATTATCGGATTTTCTGTCCGAAAGTTCTACCAGAGCAGAGAAGATCTAGTCGCCAAGCTTCCTTTATGAACATCATCGATAGTTTAAGGAAAGCCATGGACGGCCTTTATCTAAGTGAGGGAGGAGTTTACAACATTGCCCAGCAACAGAAAAGTTGCCAGACCAACACTCACAGCAGCGTAAAAAGTATGTCATTGAAGCGGAGGCTTTCGGACACCAGACACGGGGTTTTTGGCCAGCACTTAGTGGACGCTGCTTTAAGCCTGAATTTTGGAATAAAAAATGAAGGTTCTAACTTGTATACATACATCGCACAGGGCTCACGCCTGCAACGATTTGGTGTTGCCACGAATTTTTAAAGCTTGAAGCATTTAAATGTTAAATAACTACAGCGTATTGCAAACATCTCAATGCAAATTAATTGCAGAACGTGTAAATGCATCAAAAATTTTTGCAAAATCGATTTCGCAAAAATTTCGAACAAAAAGCGTGCTTGAATATGTACATGTAGTTGTATGTGGAGCAATGAATTCGTTAACTTGATATCGCTATTGCATTGATGATTATTTGTAGATTATTTTATACACGCTAAACTGAGGTAATTGAGAAACACAAATAGTTTAAAACCTACATGAAAATAAAAGCGAAGCGATAATGACACAGAGTATGTATATCGCGAATTTAAACTGTTTTTAACAAATGCGCAACATGCAATTGATTGGCTAAAAGCTATGCGAACTGATTAAAAAAAGGTCTGACAAAGGTCATTATGCTAATTATATTGACATCTCAAACGCATATTTTAACAACCGGCTGCATTTTGTGTACAATAAAAGTTGTTCGTCAGATCTGTCTTTCTTCTTTGGATTGTGCCGGACCTCAGGCAGAGTTTTGTTGTTCCTGTCGGGCCTCCCTCTTATTTGATAGGCGTGCAGATAACGAAGATTACTGGTGATTATGCTGGAAATGCTAGCCTTGTGGCCTTGTGGTTAACGGCCAAGTGCCGGAGTAAATGATATATTTGCTTGTGTTCAATACAGAGGCTTATTCAGGAGTTAAACTTGAACTAAAAACTGTGGATCAATTATTATCAAGCTTAAGCTAAAGAAATACTTACGGCGTAAACATCATGCCACCAAGCAGGAGTCGACGAGCCGACTTTGCATAATTGCGGGCGATAACCGCACACTATGTTGCGACACAAATAGAAGTATCTGGTTACCGCCGATGACCGTTGCGGCGACAATGCTGACGTTTAGAATTTAGGCGTTGCGCGTGCGTGGGTGTTTACAAAAATAATTGATAGTCTTATTTGTTAAATACCACTCTCAAGATTTTGACCGTCCCCGGTTATACTGAAGCTGCACCTTCCTTGACTCTCGTTTTTATACCCCTGCAGAGGGTATTATAATTTTGACCAGAAGTTTGTAACGCAGTGAAGGAGACATTTCCGACCCTATAAAGTATATATATTCTTGATCAGTATCACCAGCCGAGTCGATCTAGCCATGTCCGTCTGTCTGTCTGTCCGTCTGTCTGTTGCTATGTAAACTAGTCTCTCAGTTTTTTAGCTATCGGGCTGAAACTTTGCATCGACCCTTCAATCTGTTGCAGGTAGTATATAAGTCGGAACGGCCGGAATCGGTACACTACATCACATAGCTGCCATAGGAACGATTGGGAAAAAGTGCCATTAATTCGCTATTTTTTAAGATAACTTATTTATTTTTTTATGACTATTTTAACATATTTTGAAAGTTTCATCAAAATCGGACTACTATATCCTATAGCTGCCATAGGAACGATGTGAGAAAATGGGTCATTGAGCAAAACTCTGGTGTTTTTCAGGACTATCAATTCATTCTTGAGAAAAACAGTTTTTATAAACATTAAAGCCTTTTTAGAAATTTAAAAACCCAAAAATACTATATCCTATAGCTGCCATACAAACGATTGAACGGTTTGAAAGCAACTAGTCTGCAAGGGTATTCTAAGCTTCGGGTACCGAAGCTAGCCTTCCTTTCTTGTTTTTCTTAGCACTTGAAAAAGAAGTAACGAGCCAGTACACATTAGGCTGATTCCTACTCCAGCTACGAATTATATCTTGGGCGACCATGTCGATATCATTTCTTCTTTAAACTCCTGGATGGTTTGAAAATTTTGGTGGCTCATCCTGTGGATCAGAGGCATGCTCAATATTGGGTCGTGGCTGATGATATTTAGGAGCGGAGATCCAGCTATGCCCGGAGCTTTGTTAAGGGCCTCGCACTAATTAACATACTTGGTGCCGTTAATGGTTGCTCAGCGCTCAAAGGTGACCAAATGTGTGCCGTTCGTAGATATTTCAGGTCCGCCGTCTGTGATTACTCGAGCCCGGCTCATAACGCCTTCATCAACAACCGTGATTGGCTTGAGGTGGCTGGGTTGCGTGTGACAAAAGGCGGTGTCCCCAGCGTGAAGAACGTGGCATATGTTGTCGTGGAGCATTCCGTTACTGCCAAGGTGTCATATTTGCATTCGGCCCCAATGCCATCTTGTAGCCGCAGATTGGTTTGTTGATGCGATACAGGGAATATGGCGATAAGGAAATTAGGATGTGGATTATCTTTTCGGACTGAAAAAGCTTAATATTATATGCCTCCATCAGGCTTACAATAGGAATTTCTGATGTTAATTCGACAAGAGATTTGAAATCGTTATGATTAAAAACAGTTGAGTTTATTATGTCGGCCTTAGCAAGAGTGATTGTAAGCATCAAATTTTGTATTTCCGTTATTAGTATCCTATTTCTTGCTGGAAGAGCCTCATATAAATGCGGTGTGTCAACTAAATTATTCTTTATTGGCTTTTATTATTTGACTTATAGTGTCTGTAAGTTGGTTTATTTGTTTTTGAGCTTATGAGTTTATGATTACTTGTCTATTGTTTGACTCTGTTACCTTTGATTCAAACATTCTGATTTTTTTTCGAAATCTGTCTATGTGTTCTTCTGCTATGCTTGCAAACTCAGTTAGATTACTTGAGTCTCAGATAATCCATTTGTTTCCACACCAGTGCTTTGCCGTCTACTACGGGAATATAATTAGAGAAAGATTAGTCTGTAATCCGAGCCGTCACCATTTCTATTAAGAAGATTGTACTCACAAACCTGTAGGATAAAGAATGCGAAATATAATTTGTGTATCTTACTTCTATCGCTTTGCCTATTTATTCGGTGTACCATAGGCAGCCTTTATTTACGGTTGTCCTTGTGGACCACCCTCCCCTGAACAAGAACAGACGTTCCCATGTCCGCTTACACCAATGCCACTAGCGGAGGCATCGGTAGTCAAGTCAAAGGGCTGCTTGAAGTCTGGGTACATGAGGATGACATCTTCTGATGCCAAAATCTTCCGGAGACGATCAACTTTTGTTGAATTCGACTTTCCAGGACCTGTGCTTTCTGACTTATCCGTTTTCACCCTTCAGTATATCCGTTAAAGGTCTTGCAATTGATGCAAAATCTTTAACAAATCTCCTGTAATAGCTAGCCAAACCGAGAAATGATCTAAGACTGGCTCAGCATACTCTTTTATCGCTTTAACCTTTTCAGGATCGGTCTTTGCACCGCCTCTGGTTACTATGAACACCAAATATTCGATGTTTTCTTTGAAAAACTTGTTTTTTTCTAGCAAGACTGGCATATTAACATCGCTTAAGCACTTTAGTACTGCGTGAATATGCTGGATATGATCGATCTCATTTTCGGAGAAAACGATAACGTCGTCTACGTAGACGTAGCATATCTTGCCAATCAGTTCTGAGCACATCATCTATTGCTCTTTGGAAAATGCTTCCAGCATTTTGTAAGCCGAAGGGCATGGCATGGATGGGTAGCGATCGAGAATGATCGAGCGAACCATTCAGTTTCCTGAAATCGATGACCAAGCGCTTGTTTTTATTGCCCTTGTCAGTACCTTTTTTGTCAACCACCCATTAATTTACTCTAGAATCATATTCTTGAATTCCTTTCTGATGGAATTTGCAACCACTATATCACTAACGTTAGTGAATTTAACGCTGTCACAATTATGGTATTGTAACTGTTCTGAAATATTTCTGTACTCTAACGTGTTGTTAATCAAATTTAAGGTAACTCCTGCCTGCCTGCCAGGCCGAAGCCTATTATAGCATCGAAGGTTTTTATTTTTAATTTGACTGGAGCCATGTACTGAGCTCACAGTGAAAGGGTCGTCAGCAGAAATTATGTTTTTTAGCATCTTTACGGGACTTACAAAATTCTTTGCTGCTTAATTGTCTCCCAATTGTAATGACTGGTGGCTACCAGGGAAGGTCCATTAAAAAATTCATCGAATCGCTGCCACATGTGGAATCGTTGTCGTCTTCAATTTCGCCGACGTCGGCTGTTTTTTTTTTTTTTCAGCTATATTCTTGGTTTTTAAGGGCACTTTGGACTACATTGTTTAGACGCTGACGCCTTTGACCTGTCATGCGTTCGGACGTGTTATTACGTTTTTGGGCTGGTGCGCTGTTCGTTTGGTATTTTCCGATCTGAGTTGGCTGCCTAAGTTTCGACTAGGGATCTATTTCCATCTAATAGTGGTTGGTCCTGATCTTTCTTCCTACGCTGCTCTTGGCCATTGCTATTTTGTTTTCTCTTGCCCTCGCTCATCTTTGCCATTTCTTTCCTGCTTTAACTGCGCATGGTGCTTATTGGATCCAGAAACTTGAGCCCTCTCTTCGATGGCTTTAGCGTAGGTGTTTGCAAATATACTTCGCTCTTCTCTGGCCAGAGCAGACGGCAAATCTTTCAGCTGCGCCGCGAAAACAATTGCCTTGAAATTGTCCTGATTGAGTCTTGAAATAAATGCGTGTAACGCAACGGACCTAACATCTCTGATAAGTAGCTCAGCGCCTTCGCGGTCGTGAGTCATTGTAATTTTGTTTGTGACGAGAGTCAGCTTTTGCTCGACTTCGTCTTCAACTTCGCCTGACTATTTCTAAGCCTTTTCGAAGAAGGCGTAGCGATGTCCTGTCAGTGTACGTACAGTCCAACCTAGCTATTATGGCGTTGAAATTTAGTACAGTATTATGCGAGACTAATGTTGCTCTCGCGGACCCTTTAATTTTGTTTCGCATTATTGAAACTGCCTGATAATATGTGCTGCTGCCGTTAAATAACTCATATGCATCCGTGGGTGATTGTCGCCATGCTACATATTTGTCTTGTGTCCCGTCAAAATCAGGAATAGCCTTGACAATGTCTAACGGAATGTCGCACTTTATTTCAGGGTTTATTTAAATTATTTTGTATGCTTCAACTTGTGGGGTTTCAATACGCAAACTGACTGTCTGGGACTGCATTTCATTGATACGTGATTGAAAACTTGCCTCTGCTGGGCTAACTGGGCAACTGTACGATCGATTTTGAATTTCACAGTCAGTACTCGCACGACTTTTATTTAGTTGTATTTATGTTTTATTGTTTTCAATTTAAATTCACTAGACGAGCTTAGATGTTTATTAGGGGTTCATTTTAATTAAAATGCAGACTATTTTGTTTCGTTGGGCGCCTAATAATTTGTCTGCCAGATCTGTCTTCCTTTTAAGACTCTGCACAAAAAAGGTAAAGGGTATATTAAGTTTGTGCAAATGTATGTACCAGGCAGAAGGAGGCGTGGCAGACCCCTCGAAGTACATATATTCTTGATCAGCATGACGAGCTGAGTCGATATAGCCACAATTTTATTTCGGTTGCAGGCCCACCGCCCCCGCAATTTGTATTTTAATGTTTGCACTACCCTGCACAATTTTCAAGCTAAAACTTTTTAAAAAATGCACTTGCAATTGGAGCATAGACCCCTATCGATTCTGAAGATTGGTTAATTAGAAAGCGCACAATAAGTACGCATAGTTAACAGTCGCTAAAAACAAGTTGATTATTTGCTCAAATAAACGGTAAATTGCTTGCGGTCGGTGGTAGATTTTTCTCGGAAGAGCCGCTGAGAACGCACTACCTTTTTATACGTGTGTCACATATACACTTTCACTTCCCATAGCGAACGGACGTGTTTTTATTTTGCGCCCCGAAAATTTTCTGTTTGATTACAAAAACCCCGGAGTTTTTATAAAGTAACCACTTAAGCTATTTCGATCACTATCTGCGGTATTCATCAGCTTTTTCCGTTCGCTACGCGTGTGCATGCACCTGTTTATTAAATAACTCTGAGCAAGTAATTTTGTGTAAGCTTAGTGTTGTTGTAGTTTGTTCTTCATCTCCGTTTTGCGTGTAAATCTATTTACCGCAATTTCTTAGTAAAGTCGCCCTCTCTCTTTGTAATTTGTGTAAATTTTTAATCTGTTTATCGCAACAGTAGCAAAGTCCCTCTATCTGCCCATACTTCTCTCCCTTTATACACCATTCTCGCCTCTCTTTGCACAGTGGTCCACAGCACTGCAAAAATGTCCGAGATTATCTGTTCGGTGAAAACTTGCCGCAAAGCTATTACAGCGAGACAAGCTAGTATCCACTGTTGGCTGTACGATAATGTCATGCATTGCAAGTGCGTGAACTATTCCGGGCATGTAGCCGATGCTATGGCCCTTAGGACTGGGTTGCATTATTGTTGCGAAGCCTGCCGTGAGATTGAGAACGATATAAAATCGTTCATGCGGCAAACCAAAGGAGGTTTTAAAAATTTGGTTATTGGGTTTAAACAAATCCATGACCAAATGATGGCGCTCGACGCTCAATTTAACAGCCTTCAGCTGTTAAATGAGTCGCCGAAGCGCAAAAAAACCGCTTCTGGTGAACCCGTGGCCACTACCACACAATCTCGAGCGGCGGAGCAACGATTGATGGCAAAACAGCTGAGGACGGAAGACACCGCACTAGCACCGGCCACAGACGCTATTAAAGATTCGGTTTCCGAATGTGCCAGTGTGGTAGGACCACAGCCACAGTCCGTCCCAGAGCCAGGACATATCCCATTAATTCCGAAAATCAAAACCATCCCAGTCCCGAATATACCCACTCCGTCGAGGCAACTAAGGTCCGGACTACCGGCTCCACTTGGTTCTGATAGCGTCAAACCTGCAGAACCAAAACCCCTCACGGTAATCCCACCCAAAAAGCAAATATTTTTATCGCGGCTTGCCCCTGACCTCTCTGCGACTGACGTCGCTGCTTTTATACGAAGCAAAACAATAGCCGAGGTAAAGGTAGAAAAATTCAACTTTTCCTATGCTAGGGACATTGCATCTTTCAAAATAAGTGTCCCAGTAGAGTTCTTCGACATTATTTGCTCTCCCGGTTTCTGGCCAGAGCATATTATAGTCCAAGAACACCAAGCTAGGAAAAGAATTAAAAATAATAAAAGGCCTATTGCCATTAAACTCCCCCATCCAAGTGCACCTGCTGTGGTCACAAAAAACTAGCCTCCTCTTTCCTTATATCCTATCAGAATACAAGAGGCCTACGAAGTAAGCTTACTAAATTGTACTCTGATAGTTTTTCATTTGGTTCACAGGTGATTGTGTTTACAGAAACCTGGTTAAAACCCGACATCCTTAGTTCCGAGGTTTTCCCAGGCAAGTACACAATCTTTAGAATTGATCGTCCTTCCAGGCGGGGAGGTGGAGTATTACTTGCGGTTGACTCCAAACTCCCGGCGGAAGAGATATGCCTTCAAGAATTCGGTGATATCGAATTCATTTGCGCTAAAATAACTTTCTCAGGTAACACTTTCTTTATTACCTGTTCATATATTCCGCCTTCTTCCGAGTTACCCATGTACTGGAAGCACTTATCCGCTATCCAATCTGTTTCTAACTTGCTTGCCGACAGGGATCAGTTGATCGTTCTTGGGGATTTTAATATACCAGAAGTCAATTGGTCCGATGATACAAAGTCTAACTCTGTATTGCCGATGGCGCAACATGACCTTATTGTTGGCCTGCTTGAACTGTCATTGTCACAAATTAACAATGTGCGAAATTCTTTAGGCCGCATACTGGATCTGTGCTTTGTATCAGACCCGGACAGCGTGATTTTATCAAGAACCTCCCCTCTAACACAACCTGAAGATCACTATCATCCCACTTTCGAGATGACGATCGACATTGTAGAAATCGAGGTTTCCAAATCGAATAGGAGAGCCCCGCGTACCAGATGCTTTCGGAATACTGATTTCCTTAAATTAAACTCTCTTTTAGCCGGCTATGATTGGTCCGACCTCTACTCATGCACCGACATTCTGAAGTGTGCTGAGTTATTTTATAAAAAATTAAATATGTGTCTTGACTCATGTGTTCCGCTGCGGTATCCACCTAATTCAGAATCTCCGCCGTGGTTTACCAAACATTTAAAAAATTTAAAAATAATAAAAAATAAAACTTACACTAAATTTAAAGAAACCGGGTCGAGCAAGGTATATGCTCAGTACTTAACTGCTCGGTCAAATTTCACCGTGCTAAACGCTCAGTGCTATCATAATTATTTAACTCGTTGCAAGGTCCAGTTCACTCAGGACCCAAAACAGTTTTATAATTTTGTTAACACCAAGCGTAAGTCTGTTCTATTCCCACCCTCTATGTCCTTTGAAAACTCATCGGCAAACACCGATCAGGCCATTGCCGATCTTTTTGCTAGATTTTTCAAAACCACATATGAACCCGCTAAAATTTTAAACCATACGGATTCCCAGGAATTCCCAAGGTCAAATTCAATTTTCTGTCCCGTCATTAACGAAAGCTCGATTATAACCGATCTTCAACGGGTTAAGCCAACTTTTTCGCCAGGACCGGATGGTATACCAGGCTGCGTGCTTAGATACTGCGCCGATTACCTGAGCAAGCCTCTTCTAAAGTTATTTAATTTGTGTCTCGAGTCCTCAACGTTTCCTCGGATATGGAAGGAATCATTCGTTATTCCGATCCATAAAAAAGGTAAACGAAGCGAGGCAAGCAATTACAGAGGTATCTCTAAATTGTCTGCTATCCCCAAGCTTTTCGAGAAACTTCTAACCCCTCAATTGCAACACCTATGCAGCTCTTTTATTTCTCCATGCCAACATGGATTCATGAAACGTCGCTCGACGATAACTAATCTTTTGGAGCTCTCATCTTTTGTTATCGTGGGCTTCCAGTCAAATTTTCAAACGGACGTCATTTACACAGACTTCAGTAATGCATTCGACTCCGTTAATCACTCTCTTCTTTTAAAAAAGCTTGACAAAATGGGCTTCCCTGTATGCTTATTAAAATTGATCAGCAGTTACTTGAGTAATAGAACTCAAAGGGTACTTTTCAAGAGCTCACTTTCTGGTGAAATCCATGTCACCTCGGGCGTCCCTCAAAGTAGCCACCTTGGTCCTCTGCTGTTTACACTCTTCATTAACGACCTTCCATCGGTCGTGCCTAATTCTCGCGTACTAATGTACGCGGACGATGTCAAGCTTTGTATTCAATATAATGATCCCTCTCGTCAATCGGTCTTACAGGCCGATCTTAACAACTTACAGGCATGGTGTGTAGTAAATTCACTAAAATTAAACGGCTCTAAGTGCAAACTGATGACATTTCACCGTAAAGATCCTCAGTTTGCTGCTTACTCTCTAGACGGAGTCTTTCTTGATAGAATCACGCGTGTTGATGATCTTGGCGTCATACTTGATGCCAAATTAAAATTTACTGACCACATTTCATGCATGGTAAATAAGGCCATGGGTGTGTTAGGCTTTATAAAAAGGTGGTCAAAAGAATTTAATGACGCCTACGTGACTAAGACTTTGTACATCTCGCTTGTCCGGCCAATTCTTGAGTACGGATCATGTGTCTGGAGTCCTCAGTATGGAGTTCACCAAGACAAAATTGAATCCGTGCAAAAAAGATTCCTTATTTCGCGCTTAGAGGCCTCAACTGGGAACCAAACTTTCAACTTCCCTCTTACTCAAGTAGATTGATGCTCCTAAACCTACCCACACTTACTAATCGTAGAACCATGCTTGGTGTAGTTTTCATCCTTAAACTAATACACAATGAGGTTGATAGTTCTGCCTTGTTAGAACGCATCAACTTCAATGTGCCCCGTAGACTAACAAGAAATTTTATCCCACTAGCTTTAAACCATAGTAGTTTGAATTATGTCCTGCATGAGCCCTTTAGAGTACTTTGCTCAGACTATAACGTAGTGCACCAACTAACGTCCGATTTTTCGTCTATTTACGACCTTATGCATATTAAGTCCCTAATTCTTACCTACCTTACTCACCACAATTCTATGTAGTTTTCCTCGAAATCTTTCAACTATTTTCCCTGCATACTCGGTCCTATCTTCGCGATCGAGCCGTACGTTATGCGGCTGCGCCCCTCGGCCGGTTGGGCGGGAGGTGGGCTGCATCACGTGCAACGGGATTCTTAAAAAAAAATAAAAAAAAAAATAAATAAATAAACTTTAAAATGATTTCTTAACGAGTAAAATTAACATGCTTGTAATCGTCCATATCTTTATTTTAAACAAGTAAAAACATTACAGTCAAGTTTACTAACATTTAAATACCCTGTACAAATTTGGCTATAAGCAAAAGAAAATAAAAACGAAAAAAAAGAAAAATCAAACCCCGACTGCAAGCGATTAACCGTTTATTTGAGAAAATAAACGGTTCAACCCCCGACTGCAAGCTATTCACCGTTTATTTGAGAAAATAAACAGCTTCTTGTTAGAGGCAGTAAGCTTTGCATATTTGATGTGTCAGGATCGATAGATTTGTAAGATCCAATTGCGTAAAAAAAGGTGATGTCTCTAGCTTAAAAATTGTGCAGCGCAGTGCAGCGGAAAAATAAAAATACTAGTGGCACCGAAAACAAAAATAAACTACACCTGCGTCAGAATAATGAGAACCTGCACTGGTAATATGGTTTCTCTAGCTCTTACAGTTTCTGAGATCCTTTCGTTTATTCAGACGGACACGGCTATATCGACTCATATCGTCATGCTAATCAAGAATATACATACTTTGTGGGGTCTGCCACGCCTCCTTCTGCGTATTACATCCATTTGCAAAAACCTAATATACCCTTTATCCCTTGGGTACAGGGTCTATTGATTTGGGGTGATTGTCGAATGATACAAACGTTAGTAGTCTAAAGTTGACTGTATTTTCCACTTTCATCATTGCCGAACGTAGGCTTTCGTCTCTGAATGTTTGATGTGGCGATATTTTATATAGTACGTCTTTGATTGAGCGCACCAGCCGCTCTCAGGCACCTCCCATGTGATGTGCTGCAGGTGGAATAAATATCCATTTTATACTTTGCTTAGCGAGGCTGTGGTGCAATTTTGGTTCATCTAACTGTAGCTTATCGCTTAAAATTAATCAGCTTTGCGGAAATTAGTTGCGTTGCTCCAAGGCGGGCGATGAAATTGCGTAGGCCCATGAAGCATGAGTCCGTGCTCAGGGGATGGATGATCTCTATATAAATGGCCTTCATGGTCAGGCATGTCAGTATCATGCCCCAACGCTTCAACGCCTTCGTCCATCAATGGCAGTCAGGTCGTTGAAATGAGCTTTGTTGTGTATTGCCACGCAACCATTGACGCCACCATCTTCTGGCTCCAGCTTGCGCGGGTGTGTCTCTTGAGGCACAGGCTGCACATGTGGTTTATCCGTACGACTTCCCATGTGGTAGTTACATGCATTTGCTTGAATTGATTGCAATGTTTAATGTTGTGCAATCCAATCCGCTAGGTGTTGTAGATTTGGGAACACATAAACGGTAATTTGTTTAGCGCTTGTTGTTAGCGGCTGTAAACTTTGTATATTTTTTGTGAGCTTTCTAATTAACCAAATTTGATGAAATATTCAGGATCGGTAGAAATTTAGGCTTCAATTGCGTAGAAATTGAAACTTGTACAGTGCAGTGCATACATAAAAATACAAATTGCGGGGGCGGTGGGCGTGATGCCGAAAAAAATAAATCGATCTGCGTAAATATTAGAGAATCTGCACGGGTAATATGGTTCCTCTAGCTCTTACAGTTTATGTGATCCTTTCGTTTATCCAGACGGAGAGACGGACTATCTATATCGACTCTGCTCGTCATGATGATATATATACGAGGGCTGTTCAAAAAGTATCACGAATTTTGTGTTTTTTTCAAAAGTTATTTATTTATTTATGAATATATATTTTGCCCCCTTTAAAATAATCCCCATTAGATATTATACACTTGTGCCAACGGTTTTTCCAATCTTCGAAGCACTTAAAATCATTTTTTTTAATCTTGTTCAGCTCCTCCTTCGATGCCGTCTTTATCTCGTCAAGCGTAGCGTAACGTCGTCCTTTCATGGGCCTCTTCAGTTTAGGGAACAAGAAAAAGTCACAGGGGGCCAGATCTGGGGAATACGGTGGCTGCGGCATCATAAGTGTGTTGTTTTTGGCCAAAAAGTCGCGCACAAGCAACGATGTGTGAGCAGGTGCGTTATCGTGGTGCAAAAGACAATTTTTGTTCTTCCACCGGCCTTTTCTGGCGGATTGCTTCGCGCAAATTGCGTATAACTTGCAGGTAATATTCCTTATTGACCGTTCTTCCCTGTGGAAAGAACTCATGATGCACCACGCCCCTGCAATCGAAGAAAACTGTCAGCAAAACTTTCACATTCGACCGAACTTGGCGTGCTTTTTTCGGTCTTGGATTCCATTGAGATGATTGATCTTTGGTTTCCACGTCATAACCGTAAACCCACGATTCGTCACCAGTTATGACCCTCAGGAGCAAGTTTGGGTCGTCGCGGATAGAGTTTAACATCTCATTAGCAATGTTCATGCGATGCTGTTTTTGGTCGCAATTGAGCAATTTTGGTACGAATTTCGCGGCGAAAAATCGAAGACGATACAAAACACGTGCAAGCAAAGCAGTTGTCAACAATTAAGTGAACATTAAAAATGGCCGAGCTTGTCGGCATAAGTGAGAGACATGTGTACCAACATAACGCCACAAAAAAAATCGAAATACGAATATACGTAACCCACGAAAATTGAAAATTCGCGATACTTTTTGAACAGACCACGTACTTTGTGGGGTCTGACACGCCTCCTTCTGATTATTACATACATTTTTACAAACTTAATATACATTTACCCTTTGGATACAAGGTTTAACAAAATGAAGACATATAGATAATCCGTCAGCTGTGTCCACTGATCCTTTAATATATTCTCCTAAATATTAAACCTTCCGTTTCACCAAATATAAAAAAAAGTCAAGATTGGTAGAGGGTATTAAACAGTCGGCAAACTCGACTGTAATGTTCTTACTTGTCAGATTATTGGTTTCAATAATAATAAGTCTTTCAAATAGAGCGGGTCAATGTTTTCAACATTTTATTATTAATGCTAACATGTTAACCCTTTATAACAATATAACAAGTCTCTCCTAAAAGAGATATTAATTAATGCATGATATTGTATATTATAGAAATTGCTGATCGTTTCCACATTTAAATTTAAATTCAAATATTATTAAATAATTCTTATGATAATACAAATTACATCTCAAATACCCTTTCATCAAGGCGTGGCGCTCCTCTGGTGGGAGTGTTTGTTACTAGTTCATAATAAACTTCATGAACGATTGAAATAGCTTCGAAGTTGCTTACAACTTTAGTGCCTCGTATATAAGGATTCTTGCCGGATTCATTACATTTATTTTGTGCTTTTATTTGGTCTAAATGCGACTTTTAATTACAATACATCAATATAATCGAGGGTGGAGTTGTTGTACGGTTGATTGAATCTAATTAGCTTTATTTGAATTTTTATAGTTTCTAACTATGACTATGTTTCGCATTCCGCGTTAGTGTTCCATTTTCAAAGGTGGTTCCAACAAGCTAAATCTAGTCATTACAATTCTACCGATAAATAGTTGGATAGTTGTAAAGCTCTTGCATAATTCACACGATTCTCACTCCAAACTCTATCGGTAGGCGTCCACGGAATCGATATACATGCAAGGAATGCAATGTCGAATTAAGCGTTTGGGATCGAGCTAACATTTATGTTTTGACTATGCGATTATTTATTATTTGCTTTCTTAGCCTACTTGGACATACAACTCTGTAGCCCTACAGAATGCTATCGTATACAACTGAAAGTTCATTAGATTTGTTTACAAATTGGCCAAACTCAATGCGGTAAGTTACCATTCTGTGTACTCGCAAACAAGACAAAATGGAGTTACGTCTAGTTTCTAGTGCTATATCTTTGAAAATAAACTTTAAAATGATTTCTTAACGAGTAAAATTAACATGCTTGTAATCGTCCATATCTTTATTTTAAACAAGTAAAAACATTACAGTCAAGTTCACTAACATTTAAATACCCTGTACAAATTTGGCTATAAGCAAAAGAAAATAAAAACGAAAAAAAAAGAAAAATCAAACCCCGACTGCAAGCGATTAACCGTATATTTGAGAAAATAAACGGTTCAACCCCCGACTGCAAGCGATTCACCGTTTATTTGAGAAAATAAACAGCTTCTTGTTAGAGGCAGTAAGCTTTGCATATTTGATGTGTCAGGATCAATAGATTTGTAAGATTCAATTGCGTAAAAAAAGGTGATGTCTCTAGCTTAAAAATTGTGCAGCGCAGTGCAGCGGAAAAATTAAAAATACTAATTGCGGGGGCGGTGGATGTGGCATCGAAAACAAAAATAAACTACACCTGCGTCAGAATAATGAGAACCTGCACTGGTAATATGGTTTCTCTAGCTCTTACAGTTTCTGAGATCCTTTCGTTTATTCAGACGGACACGGCTATATCGACTCATATCGTCATGCTAATCAAGAATATACATACTTTGTGGGGTCTGCCACGCCTCCTTCTGCGTATTACATACATTTGCAAAAACCTAATATACCCTTTATCCCTTGGGTACAGGGTCTATTGATTTGGGGTGATTGTCGAATGATACAAACGTTAGTAGTCTAAAGTTGACCGTATTTTCCACTTTCATCATTGCCGAACGTAGGCTTTCGTCTCTGAATGTTTGATGTGGCGATATTTTATATAGTACGTCTTTGATTGAGCGCACCAGCCGCTCTCAGGCACCTCCCATGTGATGTGCTGCAGGTGGAATAAATATCCTTTTTATACTTTGCTTAGCGAGGCTGTGGTGCAATTTTGGTTCATCTAACTGTAGCTTATCGCTTAAAATTAATCAGCTTTGCGGAAATTAGTTGCGTTGCTCCAAGGCGGGCGATGAAATTGCGTAGGCCCATGAAGCATGAGTCCGTGCTCAGGGGATGGATGATCTCTATATAAATGGCCTTCATGGTCAGGCATGTCAGTATCATGCCCCAACGCTTCAACGCCTTCGTCCATCAATGGCAGTCAGGTCGTTGAAATGAGCTTTGTTGTGTATTGCCACGCAACCATTGACGCCACCATCTTCTGGCTCCAGCTTGCGCGGGTGTGGCTCTTGAGGCACAGGCTGCACATGTGGTTTATCCGTACGACTTCCCATGTGGTAGTTACATGCATTTGCTTGAATTGATTGCAATGTTTAATGTTGTGCAATCCAATCCGCTAGGTGTTGTAGATTTGGGAACACATAAACGGTAATTTGTTTAGCGCTTGTTGTTAGCGGCTGTAAACTTTGTATATTTTTTGTGAGCTTTCTAATTGACCAAATTTGATGAAATATTCAGGATCGGTAGAAATTTAGGCTTAAATTGCGTAGAAATTAAAACTTGTACAGTGCAGTGCATACATAAAAATACAAAGTGCGGGGGCGGTGGGCGTGGTGGCGAAAAAAATAAATCGATCTGCGTAATTATTAGAGAATCTGCACGGGTAATATGGTTCCTCTAGCTCTTACAGTTTATATGATCCTTTCGTTTATCCAGACGGAGAGACGGACTATCTATATCGACTCTGCTCGTCATGATGATATATATACGAGGGCTGTTCAAAAAGTATCACGAATTTTGTGTTTTTTTCAAAAGTTATTTATTTATTTATGAATATATATTTTGCCCCCTTTAAAATAATCCCCATTAGATATTATACACTTGTGCCAACGGTTTTTCCAATCTTCGAAGCACTTAAAATCATTTTTTTTAATCTTGTTCAGCTCCTCCTTCGATGCCGTCTTTATCTCGTCAAGCGTAGCGTAACGTCGTCCTTTCATGGGCCTCTTCAGTTTAGGGAACAAGAAAAAGTCACAGGGGGCCAGATCTGGGGAATACGGTGGCTGCGGCATCATAAGTGTGTTGTTTTTGGCCAAAAAGTCGCGCACAAGCAACGATGTGTGAGCAGGTGCGTTATCGTGGTGCAAAAGCCAATTTTTGTTCTTCCACCGGCCTTTTCTGGCGGATTGCTTCGCGCAAATTGCGTATAACTTGCAGGTAATATTCCTTATTGACCGTTCTTCCCTGTGGAAAGAACTCATGATGCACCACGCCCCTGCAATCGAAGAAAACTGTCAGCAAAACTTTCACATTCGACCGAACTTGGCGTGCTTTTTTCGGTCTTGGATTCCATTGAGATGATTGATCTTTGGTTTCCACGTCATAACCGTAAACCCACGATTCGTCACCAGTTATGACCCTCTGGAGCAAGTTTGGGTCGTCGCGGACAGAGTTTAACATCTCATTAGCAATGTTCATGCGATGCTGTTTTTGGTCGCAATTGAGCAATTTTGGTACGAATTTCGCGGCGAAAAATCGAAGACGATACAAAACACGTGCAAGCAAAGCAGTTGTCAACAATTAAGTGAACATTAAAAATGGCCGAGCTTGTCGGCATAAGTGAGAGACATGTGTACCAACATAACGCCACAAAAAAAATCGAAATTCGAATATACGTAACCCACGAAAATTGAAAATTCGCGATACTTTTTGAACAGACCACGTACTTTGTGGGGTCTGACACGCCTCCTTCTGATTATTACATACATTTTTACAAACTTAATATACATTTACCCTTTGGATACAGGGTTTAACAAAATGAGGACATATAGATAATCCGTCAGCTGTGTCCACTGATCCTTTAATATATTCTCCTAAATATTAAACCTTCCGTTTCACCAAATATAAAAAAAAGTCAAGATTGGTAGAAGGTATTAAACAGTCGGCAAACTCGACTGTAATGTTCTTACTTGTCAGATTATTGGTTTCAATAATAATAAGTCTTTCAAATAGAGCGGGTCAATGTTTTCAACATTTTATTATTAATGCTAACATGTTAACCCTTTATAACAATATAACAAGTCTCTCCTAAAAGAGATATTAATTAATGCATGATATTGTATATTATAGAAATTGCTGATCGTTTCCACATTTAAATTTAAATTCAAATATTATTAAATAATTCTTATGATAATACAAATTACATCTCAAATACCCTTTCATCAAGGCGTGGCGCTCCTCTGGTGGGAGTGTTTGTTACTAGTTCATAATAAACTTCATGAACGATTGAAATAGCTTCGAAGTTGCTTACAACTTTAGTGCCTCGTATATAAGGATTCTTGCCGGATTTATTACATTTATTTTGTGCTTTTATTTGGTCTAAATGCGACTTTTAATTACAATACATCAATATAATCGAGGGTGGAGTTGTTGTACGGTTGATTGAATCTAATTAGCTTTATTTGAATTTTCATAGTTTCTAACTATGACTATGTTTCGCTTTCCGCGTTAGTGTTCCATTTTCAAAGGTGGTTCCAACAAGCTAAATCTAGTCATTACAATTCTACCGATAAATAGTTGGATAGTTGTAAAGCTCTTGCATAATTCACATGATTCTCACTCCAAACTCTATCGGTAGGCGTCCACGGAATCGATATACATTTTTCTGGGCTTGGTTGTAGCTGTTGACAAGGAATGCAATGTCGAATTAAGCGTTTGGGATCGAGCTAACATTTATGTTTTGACTATGCGATTATTTATTATTTGCTTTCTTAGCCTACTTGGACATACAACTCTGTAGCCCTACAGAATGCTATCGTATACAACTGAAAGTTCATTAGATTTGTTTACAAATTGGCCAAACTCAATGCGGTAAGTTACCATTCTGTGTACTCGCAAACAAGACAAAATGGAGTTACGTCTAGTTTCTAGTGCTATATCTTTGAAAATAAACTTTAAAATGATTTCTTAACGAGTAAAATTAACATGCTTGTAATCGTCCATATCTTTATTTTAAACAAGTAAAAACATTACAGTCAAGTTTACTAACATTTAAATACCCTGTACAAATTTGGCTATAAGCAAAAGAAAATAAAAACGAAAAAAAAAGAAAAATCAAACCCCGACTGCAAGCGATTAACCGTTTATTTGAGAAAATAAACGGTTCAACCCCCGACTGCAAGCGATTCACCGTTTATTTGAGAAAATAAACAGCTTCTTGTTAGAGGCAGTAAGCTTTGCATATTTGATGTGTCAGGATCGATAGATTTGTAAGATCCAATTGCGTAAAAAAAGGTGATGTCTCTAGCTTAAAAATTGTGCAGCGCAGTGCAGCGGAAAAATAAAAATACTAATTGCGGGGGCGGATGTGGCACCGAAAACAAAAATAAACTACACCTGCGTCAGAATAATGAGAACCTGCACTGGTAATATGGTTTCTCTAGCTCTTACAGTTTCTGAGATCCTTTCGTTTATTCAGACGGACACGGCTATATCGACTCATATCGTCATGCTAATCAAGAATATACATACTTTGTGGGGTCTGCCACGCCTCCTTCTGCGTATTACATACATTTGCAAAAACCTAATATACCCTTTATCCCTTGGGTACAGGGTCTATTGATTTGGGGTGATTGTCGAATGATACAAACGTTAGTAGTCTAAAGTTGACCGTATTTTCCACTTTCATCATTGCCGAACGTAGGCTTTCGTCTCTGAATGTTTGATGTGGCGATATTTTATATAGTACGTCTTTGATTGAGCGCACCAGCCGCTCTCAGGCACCTCCCATGTGATGTGCTGCAGGTGGAATAAATATCCATTTTATACTTTGCTTAGCGAGGCTGTGGTGCAATTTTGGTTCATCTAACTGTAGCTTATCGCTTAAAATTAATCAGCTTTGCGGAAATTAGTTGCGTTGCTCCAAGGCGGGCGATGAAATTGCGTAGGCCCATGAAGCATGAGTCCGTGCTCAGGGGATGGATGATCTCTATATAAATGGCCTTCATGGTCAGGCATGTCAGTATCATGCCCCAACGCTTCAACGCCTTCGTCCATCAATGGCAGTCAGGTCGTTGAAATGAGCTTTGTTGTGTATTGCCACGCAACCATTGACGCCACCATCTTCTGGCTCCAGCTTGCGCGGGTGTGTCTCTTGAGGCACAGGCTGCACATGTGGTTTATCCGTACGACTTCCCATGTGGTAGTTACATGCATTTGCTTGAATTGATTGCAATGTTTAATGTTGTGCAATCCAATCCGCTAGGTGTTGTAGATTTGGGAACACATAAACGGTAATTTGTTTAGCGCTTGTTGTTAGCGGCTGTAAACTTTGTATATTTTTTGTGAGCTTTCTAATTAACCAAATTTGATGAAATATTCAGGATCGGTAGAAATTTAGGCTTCAATTGCGTAGAAATTGAAACTTGTACAGTGCAGTGCATACATAAAAATACAAATTGCGGGGGCGGTGGGCGTGATGCCGAAAAAAATAAATCGATCTGCGTAAATATTAGAGAATCTGCACGGGTAATATGGTTCCTCTAGCTCTTACAGTTTATGTGATCCTTTCGTTTATCCAGACGGAGAGACGGACTATCTATATCGACTCTGCTCGTCATGATGATATATATACGAGGGCTGTTCAAAAAGTATCACGAAATTTGTGTTTTTTTCCAAAGTTATATATTTATTTATGAATATATATTTTGTCCCCTTTAAAATAATCCCCATTAGATATTATACACTTGTGCCAACGGTTTTTCCAATCTTCGAAGCACTTAAAATCATTTTTTTTAATCTTGTTCAGCTCCTCCTTCGATGCCGTCTTTATCTCGTCAAGCGTAGCGTAACGTCGTCCTTTCATGGGCCTCTTCAGTTTAGGGAACAAGAAAAAGTCACAGGGGGCCAGATCTGGGGAATACGGTGGCTGCGGCATCATAAGTGTGTTGTTTTTGGCCAAAAAGTCGCGCACAAGCAACGATGTGTGAGCAGGTGCGTTATCGTGGTGCAAAAGCCAATTTTTGTTCTTCCACCGGCCTTTTCTGGCGGATTGCTTCGCGCAAATTGCGTATAACTTGCAGGTAATATTCCTTATTGACCGTTCTTCCCTGTGGAAAGAACTCATGATGCACCACGCCCCTGCAATCGAAGAAAACTGTCAGCAAAACTTTCACATTCGACCGAACTTGGCGTGCTTTTTTCGGTCTTGGATTCCATTGAGATGATTGATCTTTGGTTTCCACGTCATAACCGTAAACCCACGATTCGTCACCAGTTATGACCCTCTGGAGCAAGTTTGGGTCGTCGCGGACAGAGTTTAACATCTCATTAGCAATGTTCATGCGATGCTGTTTTTGGTCGCAATTGAGCAATTTTGGTACGAATTTCGCGGCGAAAAATCGAAGACGATACAAAACACGTGCAAGCAAAGCAGTTGTCAACAATTAAGTGAACATTAAAAATGGCCGAGCTTGTCGGCATAAGTGAGAGACATGTGTACCAACATAACGCCACAAAAAAAATCGAAATTCGAATATACGTAACCCACGAAAATTTAAAATTCGCGATACTTTTTGAACAGACCACGTACTTTGTGGGGTCTGACACGCCTCCTTCTGATTATTACATACATTTTTACAAACTTAATATACATTTACCCTTTGGATACAAGGTTTAACAAAATGAGGACATATAGATAATCCGTCAGCTGTGTCCACTGATCCTTTAATATATTCTCCTAAATATTAAACCTTCCGTTTCACCAAANTTGATTTTTTTACTTATAACAAGATTGGTAGAGGGTATTAAACAGTCGGCAAACTCGACTGTAATGTTCTTACTTGTCAGATTATTGGATTCAATAATAATAAGTCTTTCAAATAGAGCGGGTCAATGTTTTCAACATTTTATTATTAATGCTAACATGTTAACCCTTTATAACAATATAACAAGTCTCTCCTAAAAGAGATATTAATTAATGCATGATATTGTATATTATAGAAATTGCTGATCGTTTCCACATTTAAATTTAAATTCAAATATTATTAAATAATTCTTAAGATAATACAAATTACATCTCAAATACCCTTTCATCAAGGCGTGGCGCTCCTCTGGTGGGAGTGTTTGTTACTAGTTCATAATAAACTTCATGAACGATTGAAATAGCTTCGAAGTTGCTTACAACTTTAGTGCCTCGTATATAAGGATTCTTGCCGGATTTATTACATTTATTTTGTGCTTTTATTTGGTCTAAATGCGACTTTTAATTACAATACATCAATATAATCGAGGGTGGAGTTGTTGTATGGTTGATTGAATCTAATTAGCTTTATTTGAATTTTCATAGTTTCTAACTATGACTATGTTTCGCTTTCCGCGTTAGTGTTCCATTTTCAAAGGTGGTTCCAACAAGCTAAATCTAGTCATTACAATTCTACCGATAAATAGTTGGATAGTTGTAAAGCTCTTGCATAATTCACATGATTCTCACTCCAAACTCTATCGGTAGGCGTCCACGGAATCGATATAAATTTTTCTGGGCTTGGTTGTAGCTGTTGACAAGGAATGCAATGTCGAATTAAGCGTTTGGGATCGAGCTAACATTTATGTTTTGACTATGCGATTATTTATTATTTGCTTTCTTAGCCTACTTGGACATACAACTCTGTAGCCCTACAGAATGCTATCGTATACAACTGAAAGTTCATTAGATTTGTTTACAAATTGGCCAAACTCAATGCGGTAAGTTACCATTCTGTGTACTCGCAAACAAGACAAAATGGAGTTACGTCTAGTTTCTAGTGCTATATCTTTGAAAATAAACTTTAAAATGATTTCTTAACGAGTAAAATTAACATGCTTGTAATCGTCCATATCTTTATTTTAAACAAGTAAAAACATTACAGTCAAGTTTACTAACATTTAAATACCCTGTACAAATTTGGCTATAAGCAAAAGAAAATAAAAACGAAAAAAAAAGAAAAATCAAACCCCGACTGCAAGCGATTAACCGTATATTTGAGAAAACAAGAAAGGAAGGCTAGCTTCGGTACCCGAAGCTTAGAATACCCTTGCAGACCAGTTGCCTTTCAACTGTTCGATCGATTGTATGGAAGCTATAGGATATAGTGATCCGATCTTTTGTTTTTAAATTTCTAAAAAGGCTTAAATGCCTATGAAAACTTTTTTTCTCAAGAATGAATTAATTGTCTTAAGAAACACCAGAGTTATGCTCAATGACCCATTTTTACCTATCGTTCCTATGGCAGCTATAGGATATGGTAGTCCGATTTTGATGAAACTTTCAGGATATGTTAAAATTGCTATTTAATAGAGTTTACCAAGAAATGAACAATATATCTTAAAAAATGGCGAATTTATGACACTTTTTCCCAATCGTTCCTATGGCAGCTATGTGATGTAGTGTTCCGATTCCGGCCGTTCCGACTTATATACTACCTGCAACAGATTGAAGGGTCGGTGCAAAGTTTTAGCCGGATTGCTTTAAAACTGAGGGACTAGTTTACATAGCAACCGACAGACGGACAGACGGACAGACGGACGGACATGGCTAGATCGACTCGGCTGGTGATGCTGATCAAGAATATATATACTTTATAGGGTCGGAAATGTCTCCTTCACTGCGTTGCAAACTTCTGGTCAAAATTATAATACCCTCTGCAAGGGTATAATAAACGGTTCAACCCCCGACTGCAAGCGATTCACCGTTTTTTTTGAGAAAATAAACAGCTTCTTGTTAGAGGCAGTAAGCTTTGCATATTTGATGTGTCAGGATCAATAGATTTGTAAGATCCAATTGCGTAAAAAAAGGTGATGTCTCTAGCTTAAAAATTGTGCAGCGCAGTGCAGCGGAAAAATAAAAATACTAGTGGCACCGAAAACAAAAATAAACTACACCTGCGTCAGAATAATGAGAACCTGCACTGGTAATATGGTTTCTCTAGCTCTTACAGTTTCTGAGATCCTTTCGTTTATTCAGACGGACACGGCTATATCGACTCATATCGTCATGTTGATCAAGAATATACATACTTTGTGGGGTCTGCCACGCCTCCTTCTGCGTATTACATTCATTTGCAAAAACCTAATATACCCTTTATCCCTTGGGTACAGGGTCTATTGATTTGGGGTGATTGTCGAATGATACAAACGTTAGTAGTCTAAAGTTGACCGTATTTTTCACTTTCATCATTGCCGAACGTAGGCTCTCGTCTCTGAATGTTTGATGTGGCGATATTTTATATAGTACGTCTTTGATTGAGCGCACCAGCCGCTCTCAGGCACCTCCCATGTGATGTGCTGCAGGTGGAATAAATATCCATTTTATACTTTGCTCAGCGAGGCTGTGGTGCAATTTTGGTTCATCTAACTGTAGCTTATCGCTTAAAATTAATCAGCTTTGCGGAAATTAGTTGCGTTGCTCCAAGGCGGGCGATGAAATTGCGTAGGCCCATGAAGCATGAGTCCGTGCTCAGGGGATGGATGATCTCTATATAAATAGCCTTCATGGTCAGGCATGTCAGTATCATGCCCCAACGCTTCAACGCCTTCGTCCATCAATGGCAGTCAGGTCGTTGAAATGAGCTTTGTTGTGTATTGCCACGCAACCATTGACGCCACCATCTTCTGGCTCCAGCTTGCGCGGGTGTGGCTCTTGAGGCACAGGCTGCACATGTGGTTTATCCGTACGACTTCCCATGTGGTAGTTACATGCATTTGCTTGAATTGATTGCAATGTTTAATGTTGTGCAATCCAATCCGCTAGGTGTTGTAGATTTGGGAACACATAAACGGTAATTTGTTTAGCGCTTGTTGTTAGCGGCTGTAAACTTTGTATATTTTTTGTGAGCTTTCTAATTAACCAAATTTGATGAAATATTCAGGATCGGTAGAAATTTAGGCTTCAATTGCGTAGAAATTGAAACTTGTACAGTGCAGTGCATACATAAAAATACAAATTGCGGGGGCGGTGGGCGTGATGCCGAAAAAAATAAATCGATCTGCGTAAATATTAGAGAATCTGCACGGGTAATATGGTTCCTCTAGCTCTTACAGTTTATGTGATCCTTTCGTTTATCCAGACGGAGAGACGGACTATCTATATCGACTCTGCTCGTCATGATGATATATATACGAGGGCTGTTCAAAAAGTATCACGAAATTTGTGTTTTTTTCCAAAGTTATATATTTATTTATGAATATATATTTTGTCCCCTTTAAAATAATCCCCATTAGATATTATACACTTGTGCCAACGGTTTTTCCAATCTTCGAAGCACTTAAAATCATTTTTTTTAATCTTGTTCAGCTCCTCCTTCGATGCCGTCTTTATCTCGTCAAGCGTAGCGTAACGTCGTCCTTTCATGGGCCTCTTCAGTTTAGGGAACAAGAAAAAGTCACAGGGGGCCAGATCTGGGGAATACGGTGGCTGCGGCATCATAAGTGTGTTGTTTTTGGCCAAAAAGTCGCGCACAAGCAACGATGTGTGAGCAGGTGCGTTATCGTGGTGCAAAAGCCAATTTTTGTTCTTCCACCGGCCTTTTCTGGCGGATTGCTTCGCGCAAATTGCGTATAACTTGCAGGTAATATTCCTTATTGACCGTTCTTCCCTGTGGAAAGAACTCATGATGCACCACGCCCCTGCAATCGAAGAAAACTGTCAGCAAAACTTTCACATTCGACCGAACTTGGCGTGCTTTTTTCGGTCTTGGATTCCATTGAGATGATTGATCTTTGGTTTCCACGTCATAACCGTAAACCCACGATTCGTCACCAGTTATGACCCTCTGGAGCAAGTTTGGGTCGTCGCGGACAGAGTTTAACATCTCATTAGCAATGTTCATGCGATGCTGTTTTTGGTCGCAATTGAGCAATTTTGGTACGAATTTCGCGGCGAAAAATCGAAGACGATACAAAACACGTGCAAGCAAAGCAGTTGTCAACAATTAAGTGAACATTAAAAATGGCCGAGCTTGTCGGCATAAGTGAGAGACATGTGTACCAACATAACGCCACAAAAAAAATCGAAATTCGAATATACGTAACCCACGAAAATTGAAAATTCGCGATACTTTTTGAACAGACCACGTACTTTGTGGGGTCTGACACGCCTCCTTCTGATTATTACATACATTTTTACAAACTTAATATACATTTACCCTTTGGATACAGGGTTTAACAAAATGAGGACATATAGATAATCCGTCAGCTGTGTCCACTGATCCTTTAATATATTCTCCTAAATATTAAACCTTCCGTTTCACCAAATATAAAAAAAAGTCAAGATTGGTAGAAGGTATTAAACAGTCGGCAAACTCGACTGTAATGTTCTTACTTGTCAGATTATTGGTTTCAATAATAATAAGTCTTTCAAATAGAGCGGGTCAATGTTTTCAACATTTTATTATTAATGCTAACATGTTAACCCTTTATAACAATATAACAAGTCTCTCCTAAAAGAGATATTAATTAATGCATGATATTGTATATTATAGAAATTGCTGATCGTTTCCACATTTAAATTTAAATTCAAATATTATTAAATAATTCTTATGATAATACAAATTACATCTCAAATACCCTTTCATCAAGGCGTGGCGCTCCTCTGGTGGGAGTGTTTGTTACTAGTTCATAATAAACTTCATGAACGATTGAAATAGCTTCGAAGTTGCTTACAACTTTAGTGCCTCGTATATAAGGATTCTTGCCGGATTTATTACATTTATTTTGTGCTTTTATTTGGTCTAAATGCGACTTTTAATTACAATACATCAATATAATCGAGGGTGGAGTTGTTGTACGGTTGATTGAATCTAATTAGCTTTATTTGAATTTTCATAGTTTCTAACTATGACTATGTTTCGCTTTCCGCGTTAGTGTTCCATTTTCAAAGGTGGTTCCAACAAGCTAAATCTAGTCATTACAATTCTACCGATAAATAGTTGGATAGTTGTAAAGCTCTTGCATAATTCACATGATTCTCACTCCAAACTCTATCGGTAGGCGTCCACGGAATCGATATACATTTTTCTGGGCTTGGTTGTAGCTGTTGACAAGGAATGCAATGTCGAATTAAGCGTTTGGGATCGAGCTAACATTTATGTTTTGACTATGCGATTATTTATTATTTGCTTTCTTAGCCTACTTGGACATACAACTCTGTAGCCCTACAGAATGCTATCGTATACAACTGAAAGTTCATTAGATTTGTTTACAAATTGGCCAAACTCAATGCGGTAAGTTACCATTCTGTGTACTCGCAAACAAGACAAAATGGAGTTACGTCTAGTTTCTAGTGCTATATCTTTGAAAATAAACTTTAAAATGATTTCTTAACGAGTAAAATTAACATGCTTGTAATCGTCCATATCTTTATTTTAAACAAGTAAAAACATTACAGTCAAGTTTACTAACATTTAAATACCCTGTACAAATTTGGCTATAAGCAAAAGAAAATAAAAACGAAAAAAAAAGAAAAATCAAACCCCGACTGCAAGCGATTAACCGTTTATTTGAGAAAATAAACGGTTCAACCCCCGACTGCAAGCGATTCACCGTTTATTTGAGAAAATAAACAGCTTCTTGTTAGAGGCAGTAAGCTTTGCATATTTGATGTGTCAGGATCGATAGATTTGTAAGATCCAATTGCGTAAAAAAAGGTGATGTCTCTAGCTTAAAAATTGTGCAGCGCAGTGCAGCGGAAAAATAAAAATACTAATTGCGGGGGCGGATGTGGCACCGAAAACAAAAATAAACTACACCTGCGTCAGAATAATGAGAACCTGCACTGGTAATATGGTTTCTCTAGCTCTTACAGTTTCTGAGATCCTTTCGTTTATTCAGACGGACACGGCTATATCGACTCATATCGTCATGTTGATCAAGAATATACATACTTTGTGGGGTCTGCCACGCCGTACGACTTCCCATGTGGTAGTTACATGCATTTGCTTGAATTGATTGCAATGTTTAATGTTGTGCAATCCAATCCGCTAGGTGTTGTAGATTTGGGAACACATAAACGGTAATTTGTTTAGCGCTTGTTGTTAGCGGCTGTAAACTTTGTATATTTTTTGTGAGCTTTCTAATTGACCAAATTTGATGAAATATTCAGGATCGGTAGAAATTTAGGCTTCAATTGCGTAGAAATTAAAACTTGTACAGTGCAGTGCATACATAAAAATACAAAGTGCATAGGCGGTGGGCGTGGTGGCGAAAAAAATAAATCGATCTGCGTAAATATTAGAGAATCTGCACGGGTAATATGGTTCCTCTAGCTCTTACAGTTTATATGATCCTTTCGTTTATCCAGACGGAGAGACGGACTATCTATATCGACTCTGCTCGTCATGATGATATATATACGAGGGCTGTTCAAAAAGTATCACGAATTTTGTGTTTTTTTCAAAAGTTATTTATTTATTTATGAATATATATTTTGTCCCCTTTAAAATAATCCCCATTAGATATTATACACTTGTGCCAACGGTTTTTCCAATCTTCGAAGCACTTAAAATCATTTTTTTTAATCTTGTTCAGCTCCTCCTTCGATGCCGTCTTTATCTCGTCAAGCGTAGCGTAACGTCGTCCAATCATGGGCCTCTTCAGATTAGGGAACAAGAAAAAGTCACAGGGGGCCAGATCTTGGGAATACGGTGGCTGCGGCATCATAAGTGTGTTGTTTTTGGCCAAAAAGTCGCGCACAAGCAACGATGTGTGAGCAGGTGCGTTATCGTGGTGCAAAAGCCAATTTTTGTTCTTCCACAAATCCGGCCGTTTCTGGCGGATTGCTTCGCGCAAATTGCGTATAACTTGCAGGTAATATTCCTTATTGACCGTTCTTCCCTGTGGAAAGAACTCATGATGCACCACGCCCCTGCAATCGAAGAAAACTGTCAGCAAAACTTTCACATTCGACCGAACTTGGCGTGCTTTTTTCGGTCTTGGATTCCATTGAGATGATTGAACTTTGGTTTCCACGTCATAACCGTAAACCCACGATTCGTCACCAGTTATGACCCTCTGGAGCAAGTTTGGGTCGTCGCGGACAGAGTTTAACATCTCATTAGCAATGTTCATGCGATGCTGTTTTTGGTCGCAATTGAGCAATTTTGGTACGAATTTCGCGGCGAAAAATCGAAGACGATACAAAACACGTGAAAGCAAAGCAGTTGTCAACAATTAAGTGAACATTAAAAATGGCCGAGCTTGTCGGCATAAGTGAGAGACATGTGTACCAACATAACGCCACAAAAAAAATCGAAATTCGAATATACGTAACCCACGAAAATTGAAAATTCGCGATACTTTTTGAACAGACCACGTACTTTGTGGGGTCTGACACGCCTCCTTCTGATTATAACATACATTTTTACAAACTTAATATACATTTACCCTTTGGATACAGGGTTAAACAAAATGAGGACATATAGATAATCCGTCAGCTGTGTCCACTGATCCTTTAATATATTCTCCTAAATATTAAACCTTCCGTTTCACCAAATATGCCTAGCAATTGCTTGTGATCGGCTATCAAAAATTTTTATTATACCCTTGGTATACCCTGGGTTTTATAAGTTTGACCAGAAGTTTGCAACGTGGTGAAGGTCTCCATCTCCGACCCCATAAAGTATATGTATTCTTGATCAGCATCGTCAGCCGAGTCGATCTAGCCATGACCGTCTGTCGGTTGCTATGTAAACTAGCCTCTCATTTTTTAATCTATCGGGCTGAAACTTTGCACCGATCCTTCAATCTGTTGCAGGTAGTATAAGTCGGAACGGTCAGAATCGGAACACTACATCACATAGCTGCCATAGGAACGATTGGGAAAAAGTGCCGTTAATTCGCCGTTTTTAAAGATATATTGTTTATTTCTTGGAAAACTCTTATTATTTTAATATATCCTGAAAGTTTTATTAAAATCAGACCGCTATATCCTATAGTTGCCATAGGAACGATGAGAAAAAATGGGTCATTGAGCATAACTCTGGAGTTTTTCAAGACAATTAATTCATTCTTGAGAAATAATGTTTCCATAGACATTAAAGCCGTCTTAGAAAATTAAAAACACAAAAATCGAAATAATATACTATAGCTGCCATACAAACGATCGGAACGGCTTGAAGGCAACTGGTCCGCAAGGGTATTCTAAGCTTCGGGTACCGAAGCTAGCTTTCCTTTCTTGTTTTATTTTTATTTTTGTCAGTTTTTCTTTTATATCCTTGCAGATTTTCACCAGAAGTTTGACGACCCTATAAAGTATATTTATCCTTGATTATCAAGGATATCCGTCCGTATATCCGATTTGGAGAAAAAGCGCATTAAATTCGCTGTTTTTTTTAGGTTAATGTTAATTTTATACCCAATGTACCCTGCCTCGTTTCGCTGAGGCAAAAAATAAAATACTTTTTTACTGAAACTTTTTTCAAAATTCAAGTTTTTATTTATTTGTTTCATTTTTTTTGAGCAAATAAAGACGATGGGTTTTCAGCATGTGAGCATGCTTCATACTGACCATGCGAAAAACACGGAAATTCCAAATTAATTCAGCAATCTTCTAATGATTGAGCTTGCGATTTGTTTATGGTCATTACAAAGGCGCACAGGCAACGGCAAGTCCGTTGGAGCCATTGGGAATTAAAAAATTTTCTCCTTTATACTATTCTTTAATAATAGTTGCTTCAATGACATTATTCATGAGTTTTGTCATAGTCAATCTTGTTGCTGCTTGATGAACAAGAATTTAATTGTAAATTATGAAGTGGTAATTCAGGCCATCTTGGTTGATAATAGTATCGACTGACTTAATGAAACACCTGTACTGGGATAACATTTTAAACCGTTGTGTTGAGGTCATGAACGTCTTTGTTGTTTGCTGCCAATATTGCTTTTTCGGTCAGCAAACACGCTGACTAAGCAATTCTGGCAAGTTTAACGGTAATTTAAACGAACAATGTGCGGTTCTTCCCCCTTTTAAGAAAGTTTATGCTTTTCCAGATGTCATCAATAATGTCATCAGTAATATCAAAAAAGTTGTTCCAGTTCCTCCCGGAGCATCCAAGAGTTAAATTGGAATATATAAATAGCTAAAAAATTGCTTTAGGAAATCGGGGCCATCGAACAATAGCTTGTAGCGTCTGACCCGCACTAGCATTTTGTGGCGACGTTTGCTACGTTTAAGTTGCTTTCGGCAACTCTGAACAACATATTGTTGGTATTTACGTGGGTCTCCATTAAGCCATCCCAGAACTGTGTTGGAGTCCGACCAAAAAAAACTATGCAACTCGACTTCATGTTGCTTCTAAAAATTGTCGAAGACAGCCTGCAGATCAAGGCGCGGGATCGAAAGCGGCCGCAGCGGGGCCACCTTGGATTTTGCTGAAACTAGATACGCTACAGCAGCGTTAGCATCTTCTCCAGCGTCCACAAATACGTAATGCTGAACTGGGCATCGCTCGGCTCGACCTCTCTCAAAATAACTGCGTGGGATGCGGACGTCAGCTATGTCACTATGTTTGCCGACATAATGTTGCGCTTTAGCCGCACATATGTAAATGTGTCTTGGTTAGGGTTCCATTGCATACACAGAATTTTTTCGTGTGAACGGATCTTCTGTTTTTGGTAGAATTTGCCTCATCTTGACTGATATTTCCGTTTAGGGCTAACAATATATTTTTTTTTAATTTGAAGCGCATGAAATTCTCTAACGTTGCAGCTAAAGCGATAGCTTGCGCTGGCGCATCGCAAGAGTCTATATAGTCGTCCACATAGTAACGTTTTGTAATAGCTTGCTATAAGCAAGAGAGTTTGCTTATTTGGTGGTGTTCAGATCACGCGCAAAGTGGACGAAACAAGAGGAGCTTGTAGCTCTGAAAGTTAGGAAAGTTTGCTGGTATGCACCTACCTCTCTCGCCCCGTAGTGCCACAGGAATCTTTGAGGGTCCTTGTCCTCTTGGCTCTTTGCGAAACTGGTCTCAAAGATGTACCTTTCGTGGTTCGATTCCACCTCCTGTGCTAAGGCCAGAGCCGACGGCAAAGATCTTGGTTTTGCTGCAAAGAGAACATCCGTGAGGCTTTGTTTGAGGCCCGATATGAATACCCGTAAGGCATCACCACATAATTACTCGTAAATGGTCTCTGCCATTGTGGCATGTCATAGGACACTTTAACTTTATTCGCTAACAAAGTCTTTTTTTTCTATCTCATCATAATATTGTAATTAAGTCAATCCTTCCTGTCATAGGGTGCCCAACTCTTGCTCGATGTCGTGCGTCGGTCGCTTATCACTGTATGTGACTTATGACGAGGCGACTTATTATCGCGTCGAAGTTCATAACAGTGTTAAATGAGGTAAGCGCGACATCGGCGGCCTGATAGTGGCGTGAGCTGCCACCATAGCGCCGGAAATACGGCGACAGCCGCCTGTCTTCAAGACACATATGATTCTAGTGATCCCGTAAATTCTGAGAGGCATTTTACCGCTTTTCGGACGTTGTCTAAAATTTGTATTTCTTCACACACCTTTATTTGTGGGGTATGACCTGTAGTGGGTGCGACCCGCACCGCTGCAACTTGGGCTGCAAGTCTGTCAATTGGTTTTTTTATACCCTTGCAGAGGGTATTATAATTTTGACCAGAAGTTTGTAACGCTGTGAAGGAGACGTCTCCGACCCTCTAAAGTATATATATTCTTGATTAGCATCACCAGCTGAGTTGATATAGCCATGTCTGTCTGTCCGTCTGTCGGTTGCTATGTAAACTAGTCTCTCAGTTTTAAAGCTATCGGACTGAAACTTTGCACCAACCCTTCAATCTGTTGCAGGTAGTATACTGGTAGACTTATATACTACCTCGTCGGTGCAAAGTTTCAGCCCGATAGCTTTAAAACTGAGGGACTAGTTTATATAGCAACCGACAGACGGACATGGCTAGATCGACTCGCCTGGTGATGCTGATCAAGAATATATATACTTTATAGGGTCGGAAATGTCTCCTTCACTGCGTTTAAAACTTCTGGTCAAAATTATAATACCCTCTGCAAGGGTATAACAATAACAAAGAAATTTCAAAGCGGGTGTCGTATGACCGGGCTGGGCAAACGAAACAAAAAAACGAATCAAGTAAAAGGCAACGGATTAAGTTGCATAAAACGAATAACTGGTTTTTATTTAGGCTGCATTTGTTTATTACTGTTCAACGTCAAGTTTTGGGAAGTTTTTAAAACGCTCAAATTTATTTCAATAAAAAATATTGGAAACCCACTGTATTGTTATACCCTTGCAGAGGATATTATAATTTTGACCAGAAGTTTTTAACGCAGTGAAGGAGACGTCTCCGACCCTATAAAGTATATATATTCTTGATCATCATCACCAGCCGAGTCAATCTAGCCATGTCCGTCTGTCCGTCTGTTTGTCCGTCTGTCTGTCCGTCTGTCGGTTGCTATGTAAACTAGTCTCTCAGTTTTAAAGCTATCGGGCTGAAACTTTGCCCCGGCCCTTTTATCTGTTGCAGGTGGTATATAAGTCGGAACGGCCGGATGGAACACTACATCACATAACTTCCATAGGAAAGATTGGGAAAAAGGTCGTAAATTCGATTTTTTTTTTTTAAATAACTGATTGATTCTTTACAAGTCATTTTTATACCCTTGCAGAGGGTATAATAATTTTGACCAGAAGTTTGTAACGCAGTGAAGGAGACATTTCCGACCCTATAAAGTATGTATATTCTTGATCAGCATCACTAGCCGAGTCGATCTAGCCATGCCCGTCTGTCTGTCTGTCCGTCTGTTGGTTGCTATGTAAACTTGTCCCTCAGTTTTAAAGCTATCGGGCTGAAACTTTGCACCAACCCTTCAATCTGTTGCAGGTAGTATATAAGTCGGAACACTACATCACATAGCTGCCATAGGAACGATTGGGAAAAAATGCCAAAATTTCGTCATTTTTAAAGATATTTTATTTATTTCTTGGTAAACTCTCTTTAATAGCAATTTTAACATATCCTAAAAGTTTTATCAAAATCGGACCACTATATCCTATAGCTGCCATAGGAAAGATTGAAGAAAATGGGTCATTGAGCATAACTCTGGTGTTTTTCAAGACAATTAATTCATTCTTGAAAAAAACAGTTTTCATAGAGGGTAAAGCCTTTTTAGAAATTTAAAAACCCAAATTTCGGATATCTATATCCTATAGCTGCCATACAAACCATTGAACGGTTTGAAAGCAACTAGTCTGCAAGGGTATTCGAAGCTTCGGGTACCGAAGCTAGCCTTCCTTTTTTTGTTAAGTTACTATATTAACCAATACTAAAAGTATTATCATAATCGGACCACTATATCCTATAGCTGCCATAGGAACGATGGGAGCAAATGGGTCATTGAGCATGAATGTGATTTTCAACACAATTAATTCATTCTTGTGAAATGCAGTTTTTATAGTTATTAAAACCGTATTAGAAAATTTAAAACCAAAAATCGGTCAACTATATCCTATAGCTGTCATACAAACGATCGAACGGCTTAAAGGCAACTGGTCTGTAAGGGTATTCTAAGCTTCGTGTCCCGAAGCTAGCCTTCCTTTCTTGTTTTATTTTTATACCCTTACAGAGGGTATTATAATTTTGACCATAAGTTTGTAACGCAGTGAAGGAGACATTTCCGACCCTATAAGGTATATGTGGGGCGCGGGTGAGATTATCTATGAGCACACGGTTTGACGGAGGGAGTTCCGGGGCACAACCTTTTCTTTTTCTTGTCTGCACGCCACTCTACTCAGTCGTTCTTTTTGCATCTTCTCCCTACCCACAGACCACACTCAGCGACAGCGCAGCTAACGCTGTCGCCTCGTCAAAACGGTACTTTGCTAAGCTACAATCGTTCAATGACCAATCACAGCCCTTGCAACGGCTGACGCAATACTTTGCCTCTGATGAAATTCCGTTGCCTGCTCATTTGCAACAACGCAGCCTGTATACAGAAAAGCTACCACAACACCAATACCACTACGATTAAGCTGGCGCTGCCTGACGCTGTAGTTACCCTTGATCATAGTTCTGCGCAACTCAACGTTCGCACACCAATATAAATCTTCTAAAGAAACCATCTACATACATACGCGTGCATTTGTGAACACGCTCCGACACGGCCGTTCTGACCTTACACACGTCCGAGTGTGTTGAGTTTCACATTTACCGGGCTATTCAAAAAAATACAAATCACATTGATTTTCTTGCTCCATGTCTTAATCATAATCTATTCATTGAATCTTTTCATTATTATTCTTACATGTAGCTACAAAATTTAATGAGTCGCTTGCCACAAACATAAGTTGACAATTCGAAGTTAACCAATTAACATGAGGTTCTCCTTTCTTCTCCTCTTAAACATCTTACTCAACTGCAATCAATATTGCCGTACAAATCCATGCACTCGGTCATCATGACCTCCATCATAACACTTTTCTTTATAACATTTCCCCTCTATGGAGTCAGATGCACATTCTGTAGTGCCATCTACACATTCTCTTTCCTATCTAGGGACAAAGACGCACTCTCTCTAGTGCCGTCTACACAACATTTCCCTTCAAGGGACACAGACGCACATTCTCTAGTGCCGTCTACACAACATTTCCCTTCTAGGGACAAAGACGCACATTCTCTAGTGCCGTCTACACAACATTTCCCTTCTAGGGACACATACGCACATTTTCTAGTGCCGTCTACACAACATTTCCCTTCTAGGGACACAGACGCACATTCTCTAGTGCCGTCTACACAACAATTCCCTTCTAGGGACACAGACGCACATTCTCTAGTGCCGTCTAGACAACATTTTCCTTCTAGGGACACAGACGCACATTCTCTAGTGCCGTCTACACAACATTTCCCTTCTAGGGACACAGACGCACAATCTCTAGTGCCGTCTATACAACATTACCCTTCTAGGGTCTCGTCATCACTTTGAAATCCTTTATTTAACTCGTTAACTAATTGTCTGTTTGGTAGCGCTTGTAAACTCTCATGCGAATATTTATATGTTCGCTTATTACTCAATGATTTTAATTTACATATATCGATCCCCGTCTAACACTTTGATTACTTGAAACGGACTCTTAAACTTGTGGTCTAGTTTTGTTTGATGACGCTCTTCTGTTTTCAACAATACATGATCACCTACATTGAACGCAATGACTTTCGCCCTAGTTTTGTCAAATCTTTCCTCATCATATTGTGAATTACTTTCCATACCTTCTTTAGCCTTTATTCTATTATGTTTCTCATCTACCATATTATCTTCATCATCATCAGCATGCCAAAAGGCCTAGCCTCTTTCCCTAATAGCAACTCTAAAGCACTAGCCTTTGTAAATATTAAATTTATCATTTTCAATCATGACACCAAAACCAAGCTGAAATATTTCTTGGCCAATCATTATATCTTGTTTTAAATAATTGTCCAATACTACATGAAACAAAATTTCTAAATTAAATCGTTATATTTGAACAGTGGACAAAATTTGCAAATGGCTCTTGACCATATTACCAATTCCTCTTAATACAACTATATTATTAATTCTTTTTTTATACCATTGCAGAGGGTATTATAATTTTGTAACGCAGTGAAGGAGACGTCTCCGACCCTATAAAGTATATATATTCTTGATCAGCATCACCAGCCGAGTAGATCTAGCCATGTCCGTGTGTCTGTCTTTCCGTCTGTCTGTCTGTTTGTCTGTCCGTCTGTCTGTCTGTCTGTCTGTCCGTCTGTCTGTCTGTTCGTCTGTCTGTCTGTCTGTTCGTCTGTCGGTTGCTACGTAAACTAGTCTCTCAGTTTAAAGCAATCCGGCTAAAACTTTGCACCGACCCTTCAATCTGTTGCAGGTAGTATATAAGTCGGAACGGCTGGAATCGGAACACTACATCACATAGCTGCCATAGGAACGATTGGAAAAAAGTGCCATATATTCGCCATTTTTAAAGATATTTTATTTATTTCATAGAACATTTCTGTTAATGACTATCTTAGCATATTCTGAAAGTTTCATCAAAATCGAACAACTATATCCTATATCTGCCATAGGAACTATGTGAGAAAATGGGTTATTGAGCATAACTCTGGTGTTTTTCAAGACAATTAATTCATTCTTGAGAATTCATAGACATTAAATCCCTTTAAGAAAATCAAAAACCAAAAGTCGGATCACTATATCCTTTAGCTGCCATACAAACGATCGAACAGTTTTAAGGCAACTGGTCTGCAAGGGTATTCTAAGCTTCGGGTACCGAAGTTAGCCTTCCTTTCTTGTCTTGTGGTGAAATAGTTGCGACGCCTGGCTTATAACAACGAGGACAATTCGAATCCCATATGTGGTAGTTTTTTAGATCCTGTACCCAAAGGGTAAAGGTTATATTAAGTTTGTGCAAATGTATGTAACAGGCAGAAGGAGGCGTGGCAGACCCCACAATGTATTTATATTCTTGATCAGCATGACAAGCTGAGTCGATATAGCCATGTCCGTCTGGATAAACGAACGGATCTCAGAAACTGTAAGAGCTAGAATAACCATATTTTCAGTGCAGATTCTCGTAATTATTACGCAGATGAAGTTTTTTTTTCAGGTGCCACGCCCTCCGCCCCCGCAATTTGTATTTTAATGTTTGCACTGCAAAATTTTCAAGCTAAAATTTCGGAAACAATACACATGCAATTGGAACATAGATCCTACCGATCCTGTAAATTTCATCAAGATTGGTTAATTAGAAACCGCACAATAAATACGCAAAGTTTACGTTCGCTAACCACAAGTAATCTGTTTATTTGCTCAAACAAACGGTAAATCGCTTGCGTACGGTGGTTGATTTTTCTCGGAAGTGCCGCTGCCGCTGCCCCTTCCATCATATACATACATATGTATGAATGTGTGCCTTCAATATATTTATACTGTATTAGCTGCAGGTCCAAAAAGTTTTGGGTGGTCGAATGGTTACGGCGTTTGATTAAAAGCGCGAAGATCTTGGGTTCGAATCCCCGACCCCGGACTTGGTGTAAATATCTATATTTATACCCTTGCAGAGGGTATTATAATTTTGACCAGAAGTTTGTAACGCAGTGAAGGAGACATTTCCGACCCTATAAAGTATATATATTCTTGATCAACATCACCAGCCGAGTCGATCTAGCCATGTCCGTCTGTCCGTCTGTCTGTCCGTCTGTCCGTCTGTCGGTTGCTATGTAAACTAGTCCCTCAGATTTAAAGCTATCAGGCTGAAACTTTGCACCAACCCTTCAATCTGTTGCAGTTAGTATATAAGTCGGAACGGACCGGAATCGGACCACTACATCACATAGCTGCCATAGGAACGATTGGGAAAAACAGCCATAAATTCGCCATTCTTAAAGGTTTTTTATTTATTTCTTGGTTAACTCTATTTAATAGCAATTTTAACATATCCTAAAAGTTTCATCAAAATCGGACTACTATATCCTATAGCTGACATTGGAACTATGGGAAAAAATGGGTCATTGAGCATAACTCTGGTGTTTTTCAAGACAATTAATTCATTCTTGATAAAACAGTTTTCATAGACAGTAAAGCCTTTTTAGAAATTTAAAAACCCAAAAATCGAATTACTATATCCTATAGCTGCATTACAAACGATTGAACGGCTTAAAAGCAACTAGCCTGCAAGGGTATTCTAAGCTTCGGGTACCGAAGCTAGCCTTCCTTTCTTGTTTTTTTTTGGTTTTGATTTATTTTGCTTATAACCAAATTTGTACAGGGTCTGTAGCAGCGGGAAACTCGACTGTAACGTTCTTACTTGGTTTTTAATTACCTTTATCATTGTTGATTTATTATGCTTAGTCGATAAACTCTACTGCAATGTTCTTACTTTTTTACTACACAACTAAGTAGGACTGGATTTTGTTAATCTAGAGCGCATCAATAACTTTGAAAACATATTGATGTCGAAGGTAAATAGCAGGCAATTATGCTTGCCACCTTCTCTTCATATATTTTTTCCATCGAGACTACTTTGGAGTCTTGGTCGTTACCAGGGTAGTTTCAGACATCACCTCTGTTATTGTGACTTCCGGTATCCCTAAATAATTGGTCCGCCCAATTCTCCTGTCTCCGATTCCTGTGAAAAAACCACTCTTGTCTTTTCTTGATATACCCTATAGCTCTAACCGCAATTTCTTTACTACTGTTCCGATCGAAACCAAAAGCTCCATGTATTGCCTGGTTCCAGGGTCTCCAGTTTTCCGCTCTTCCTCTCCTTTCACGTTTGGCATGGCTTCCAGCTCCCTTGCGCTCTTCCTGCCCTTGAACATAGGCTAGTTTAGTTCAATAATTGAAGTTGATAATTAAACGCGTAGGTACTTTGCACTTGTTAGAGTTAACGATCTCTCGAGATCCTCTTTGTTCTCGTCTTTTGTGCAGGTTTTTCGCAAGTGCAAACATATTTCCAGCAACTTCATCTTCAGCAACTTCAATCTTGGCATTCTGCTGGACACAGCCACCCACTACAACATGTTGGCCCTTCGAGCCGATAAACTCGAATTCATTGACTTTCTCCAGCAGTTTCGTTGGCTCAAACCGATAAGTGCGATCAAAGATAAGTGCGAATTTCTGTCTTTTGATTGCCGATCTAGAGTCGATTGTTTAAATACACAATTTCGTACAATTTTCTGTAGGATTTCTATGTAATAGTACAAGTCCGATTTAAGTCCGACATAACGGCAGTTAATCCGTTGAACAAAAATAATACTCTCTCCAATACTTGCTTTATTTTTTATTTCCGAAACACATATAAGATAGTGTTTTTGTTCAATATTTAATAAGAACGGATGGACTGTATATGTAACTTCGCTTATATACGGCCAAATGGATTTATGAATTATAAAATATATTTTATTACATACGAGGTCTGTTCAAAAAGTATCGCGAATTTTGAATTTTCGCGGGTTACGTATATTCGAATTTCAATTTTTTTGTGGCGTTATGTTGGTACACATGTCTCTCACTTATGCCGACAAGCTCGGCCATTTTGAATGTTCACTTAATTGTTGACAGCTGCTTTGCTTGCACGTGTTTTGTATCGTCTTCGATTTTTCGCCGCGAAATTCGTACCAAAATTGCTCAATTGCGACCAAAAACAGCATCGCATGAACATTGCTAATGAGATGTTAAACTCTGTCCGCGACGACCCAAACTTGCTCCAGAGGGTCATAACTGGTGACGAATCGTGGGTTTACGGTTATGACGTGGAAACCAAAGTTCAATCATCTCAATGGAAGCTGCAGCACGAACCAAGAGCGAAAAAAGCGCGCCAAGTTCGGTCGAATGTGAAAGTTTTGCTGACAGTTTTCTTCGATTGCAGGGGCGTGGTGCATCATGAGTTCTTGCCACAGGGAAGAACGGTCAATAAGGAATATTACCTGCAAGTTATGCGCAATTTGCGCGAAGCAATCCGCCAGAAACGGCCGGATTTGTGGAAGAACAAAAATTGGCTTTTGCACCACGATAACGCACCTGCTCACACATCGTTGCTTGTGCGCGACTTTTTGGCCAAAAACAACACAGTAATGATGCCGCAGCCACTGTATTCCCCAGATCTGGCCCCCTGTGACTTTTTCTTGTTCCCTAAACTGAAGAGGCCCATGAAAGGACGACGTTACGCTACGCATGCCGAGATAAAGACGGCATCGAAGGAGGAGCTGAACAAGATTTAAAAAAATGATTTTTTGAAGTGCTTCGAAGATTGGAAAAACCGTTGGCACAAGTGTATAATATCTAATGGGGATTATTTTAAAGGGGACAAAATAGATATTCATAAATAAATAAATAATTTTTAAAAAAACACAAAATTCGCGATACTTTTTGAACAGACCTCGTATGCACTGAGTGCATTTTGGTAGCAGGGGAAAGCGCTGCGATGGGGTTGCATATTCTTTGGGCTAAGTGGACGTCCAATAAAAAGGAAATCTTTACTCATACCTAGAGTGATCACCTGCTGGAAAAATTTAACCATTGTGCTAGCATGGTTAAATAAACCAGCCCTTCATTGGACCACATTCGTTGCTAATAGGGTAACGAGAATTGCCCACGCTACCGAGGTCAAAAATTGTCGCATGATCAATCCGAACACAAACCCGCCGATCTGGCGGGTCGGCGGATCTGGCGACAACCCTCTTTAGTGGAATTCAATACAATACAAAAAACAAACATCAACCCTGATAAGCATTTGCTGCCTGCAGAAATGGCCGCCGCCGAACGACTTCTCGTCTTGAGCATTCAGCGCAAATACCTCTGATAAAGTCAAAAGCACCCAGTGTCCGCCTCAAGTCACGTTCTAAGCCTGAACCCTTTCGTAGACCAGCAGGTTTTGATAAGGGCGTGTGGCCGAGTCGTATCTTCCAAAAGCATTCAGTACGATGAACGGCATTCCGTGTTCCTTCCGTACGACTGTTCCTTTTCTCACCTTTTGGCTGAGTTCCCGCACCTCATAACCCTCCATGGCGTGAACCAGTTGATTGTACGGCTCATCCGATCGAGATACTGGATTCCAAAAATAAAGAACATGGTGAAAGCTATAGTCCGCTTTTGCACGGTCTATGTGCTCTACAGGAAAAGAGTAGAGCTGATGGGGAACTTGCCGAAAGAACGAGTGTCCAGTGTGGGTGATGAGAAGGTGTGCACGACCTCGATACGCTCCAAGACCAACAGTGGGACTCACCTGGAGGTGATCAGCAAAAGCACAGGGTATTGCTTGATTCCAGGCTCTCCAGCTTTCTGCTGTCCCTCTCCTTTCACGTTTGGCATGACTTCCAGCTACCATGCGAACTCCCCGCACTTAAAGATGTTTAATTGGCACCAAGCAATGACACCTTTTGCATTTGAAAATAAAAATTGTGAAAGTATTTGAATGGAAGAAAATACAAATAAGTATACTTTATTAAGTTCCATTGGCACTCCACGTTACAGTGTTTTACTTAGCTTGTGTAGTCCAGTTTAACCAGTCCCAAAAACCTACAAGCAATTGTGCAATTGTCACGCAAGTGATGGCCATTTGACATCCGTATGTCGTTCCAAATCAAGAAAAATAGTAAATTAGGTATCTGATTCAGACAGAAATTTTTAAACTAAATATTAATTTATTTCTTGTGGCTTAAAATCTTTTGGTGGCCTTGATTATTTGACTCTAATTGAGTCATTATTTAATTGGAGTAGGTGCTGCTTTATTAAAATTCTGTGTACTAGAAGCGACTAAGCAAATATCACAATTTGAATGTTGATTACAATCGAGATGAAATTGCAGTACTTGGTAAGTACGATGCAACAATTTCGTAGCGAGCTGTAACTAAAAATATTGTTGTTGTTCTGAATACTTACAGTGCTAGTTGAAACAATAACATTAAATACGATTTTTACAAGTTTTTAATAAAATTTTGGATTTTACAACGTGAGTAAAATGTCTGCAAGTAGTTGATACGCAACACCCGTGTTTTTCAAACCACAACTACTACCATTAGCTTGTAAAATATCGTGTGCGTGAACATGTCGATTATGGACCTATTTTTAAACAAAATGATTATAAAGTTACTTTGAACAAATTCTTAATCGATGTAATATATCCGTTAACCGTAGAAATTTGTGCAGCTCCTAGTGGTGGCGAGCCCTACACGATGCATACAACCAATTACTCCGATAAGAAATCGCAATTGTTGTACATTGAAGCACATACATTGGACTATTAAAAGTCAAACGTTTTCATTTGATGTTAAAACGGCAGTAAGTAATTGCTGTTGTGTACCAAGATGACATTACAGTAAGATTAAGAACATACAAGAGCAATTTATAATTTCTAATCAGTTTTAAACAAATTATCGATATCAAGTATCTTAAAAGTAGTGTACGAAACTACAAAAACCTGAAATAACGTCTGACCAAGTATTAGTTCACTATAACCCAGAAATAATGCTAGTAACATTGCAGTGTTTTGTGTACTTTTGCACAAATTTAGTGATATCATCAAATCAATAGCATTCGTATTTAGAGCATTGTCCAAAATAAATATACATATAGTACTCTTTCATGTGTTTTTTCTTGTTCGCTCCGCGATAGCAAAGTCACCCGCGTACATTGCTCTCGATAATATATAAACATTATTACTATTATTTCTGATTACCCGATATCCGCTCTTACAAATCCAACCGCTACTACATAAATACTAGAGAGTGATCAAAAATAAACAATAAGCGCTACAAGAGCACGCTCCAGTGTCCAAAAAACAAATCCAACGGCATGCTGTTGTGAAACACAACAACAACACCGCTCCCAGTCTTCTCACCTACAATAATTGCAACAACTCAAAGCTCTAGCAGCAACATACTTTTTGGCCTGTCCAGCGTCTTTGCTTTTAACGCTCGATCGCTCGGACAACAATAACAACTGTGAGCACTTCCACTAAGACAACTGCGCTACACAGTTAAAACGAGGTCGATAGTGTTATTATTAAAACTGTCATTAATCGGTATGTACAAGTTAAATAAGTTAACCGGACCAAGAGTCCGATACATAGCAACCGGCATTTTGCTGACACAGGCTGACAGACGGCAAACTTAGCAGATTTGCGTGGCCGCTGGGAACCGCCGATTTCGGCTAGCTTTAAGAAACTTTTTTGTATTCAGTTATATTTTTGTATTCCATTGAGTAAGAGCACGCTGCTCAAATAAATATAAACTCCGGCTATCGCCGTATAACCAATATCTTTTACTGTTGACTGAGCCTCAGGCCAGCAACTTCGAAAAAGTAAATCTCGCAACATTATCGTCGTAATTCATCAAACTGGAATTACACCAAAATGGAAATTTGTTCATTTACATATTACAGGAAAATAAAGCCCCTAAAAAATAAAAGTAGAGCTAATTTCAAAAGATCAAAATATGAGCGCGCCATTTCCATGTACTTCCGTTGAAAAGGGGCAACATTAAGGATACTAAACTACATAACTACACTGAGGAATATATACGATAAACATACAAATTTTTAAACGACTCAAACGGAAACTACTACACGTATCAACAAAAGACAAGTAAGAACGTTACAGTCGAATTTCCCGACTGTTACAGACCCTGTACAAATTTGGTTATAAGCAAAATAAATCAAAACCAAAAATATTTACAAAAAAACCGATTGCTTGTTGTTAGCGCCTGTAAACTTTGGGTATTTATTGTGCGCTTTCTAATTAACCAATATTGATGACATTTCCAGGATCGGTAGAAATCCATGATCAAATTGCATGTGAATTTTACAAAAATTTTAGCTTCAAAATTGTGCAGTGCAGAATAAATATTCAAATACAGATTGCGGGGGCGGTGGGCGTGGCACCGAGGAAAAAAATAAACTTCAGCTGCGTCAGTATTAGGAGAATATACACTGGTAATATGGTTACCCTAGCTCTTACAGTTGCTGAGATCCGTTAGTTTATCCAGACGGACAGGCGGACAGACGGACGGACGGACAGCCGGACATGGCTATATCGACTCAGCTCGTCATGCTGATCAAGAATATATTATATACGTTGTGGGGTCTGCCACGCCTCCTTCTGCCTGTTACATACAAGTACATTTGCACAAATTTAATATACCCTTTGGGTAAATTGTCTAATTAGTAAAGAGCTCTAAGCTCTCTTAAAAGGTATCGAACCGTGCGTAAATATTGGAATTATGGTGGCAACCTCAATGCAAACTACAGAGGATGTCGTTTTAAAGGATCTCTAGCATCGATTGAGCCAACGTAAAGCTCCAGCCCTATTAGTTTTCACCAAGCAGCTGCTCAAACATAAAACAAAAACATTTGTATCCTTCGCCGGAGTTCTAAGTCACTCCAGTGTGTTAACGCTAAAAAGCTTTCGTCAATCTCAACCAGCCCGCTTCCTACACGAAAACAGGCAGTTTCAGTCTGCAGTCAACTGCTTCAACTTAACTTCCAGAAGCAAATCTTCCGTAAGCAATAATAGGGTTCAAAGCACTGCACTTGTCGCTACAACAAAGCATGACAGTTCATAGCCTTTATGTAAACCACTCTGCAGGAACCAGTGAAAAACCAGCTAACACAAATGCTAGCCGCTAAAAACTGTCTATAAACGTCGCTTTTAACGATCTGTCTGTGAATTGCCAATGGGGTTTCCAAACATAAAAAGGAACTAGCAGCTAGATTCCTTAGATCTACGTGAAATTTACATAATACTTTCAGCTGAAACTCATCATGTTTTAAAATCTCGAGGTATGTATTCCACACTACCAACCATCGGGTTGGCAGTCACTGTGAAACTGGCATTCTAGCCGCTTGACTGTTACTACTTTTATGTAAAATTGATCAACGTCTACAACTCTGGTAATCTTACGGTATCTGTAGTTTATTGTCCTCTCCATTTTGCTATTTGCGATAGTTAAATTTATTCGACTCACTAGGAGCTCGCTTCATAGCTGCTGGCACTATAACTCTAGGAGCCTGTAGATAGCACATCCCATATCCAAAAGAGATGGAAAAAATCAATAATAATAACGGTCCCAAAGGTTGGTAAAAACCAAACATAGCTTTCGTCGTTCAGGCCAATAGAACTACTGTCATGCCTGTCAAAGCTAATTGAAAACTACTTCTTCTTCGAGTTAAGCCATTTATCCGCTTCCATTATATAAGCAATACTGTTCAGCAATATACCTGGACATCACACAAGCTCCTGATGCTGAACACATAAAATCATAGAGCCATACCTATACAACAGATGTTACACTTTGAGACACAGAAGCTATGATTTGAAAGTACAAGCAAAAAGCTGGCGGTCCTCAAGGTAGTGTCCTGGGCCTGAATTTGTACACTTCAAATATCACCACAAGACACTGGCTAACATTCACCACTTATGGCGATGGCCGTCTAAAGTAGCAATGCAGCTTACAAACTACCTACTATCACTCGAGAACTAGCGAACGTAAATGCTAACTTATACTGCTAACTTACTCGTAAACTGAAGCAACTGCCCTACGCTTTTGCTAAACAATATATCAATCCCGCAGGCCGACCACGTCACATACCTTGGCGCCCATCAGAACCGACGACTATCGTAAGCACATCGAAGTCAAACGAACACAACTGCGTCTACAATCCAAAAATCTTCACCCCGTAAGCTCGGAATATGAAATTATCTTGTACATACTCACACTAAAACATGCGGCTGTTAGCTTTGAAGCGATAAAAGCAACAGCAATATCGTCATCATAGGAAAACCTAATCTAAAATCCTAAGAACCATCATTGGAGCTCCATGGTACATCAGCAACGAAAGCATCCAAAAAGACCTGAACATCAGTCAAGAAAGATCTTGAAATACTAAAGCAGAAATACTCAATAAAACTCACTGCGATCTCAAACTAACCAAAGCGCGTCTAAGTAGAAATTAAGTCTATTAGGTTCATACTTAATTTACTTAAAGTAATCTATGTCTTGCCTAATTATATATGGTTTTTGGTATCTAAACAAAAATAAAATAAAAACAAGTAAGAACGTTACAGTCGAGTTTCCCGACTGTTACAGACCCTGTGCCAATTTGGTTATAAGCTAAATAAATCGAAATAAAAAAAAACTAGAAATGAAGGCTAGCTTCGGTACCCGATGCTTAGAATAACCTTGCAGACCAGTTGCCTTCAAACGGTTTGACCGATTGTATTGCAGCTATAGGCTATAGTGATCCGATCTTTGGTTGTAAATTTCTAAAACGGCTTTAATGTCTTTGAAAACTGGATTTTTCAAGAATGAATATTGGCAGAGCCAATATTCAAATACAAGTTGCGGGGGTGGAGGGCATGGCACCTGAAAAAAAACTTCATCTGCGTAATAATTACAAGAATCTGCACTGGTAATATGGTTATTCTAGCTCTTACAGTTTCTGAGATCCGTTCGTTTATCCAGACGGACAGACGGACGAACGGACAGACGGACATGGCTATATCGACTCAGCTCGTCATGCTGATCAAGAATATATATACTTTATGGGGTCTGCCACGCTTCCTTCTGTCTGTTACATACATTTGCACAAACTTAATATACCCTCTACCCTTTGGGTACAGGGTCTAAAAATAAACCTTAAAAAAAACATGAACGAACATTGCAGTCGAGTTTCCCGACTGTTAAATACCTTTTACCAATTTTGGTTTAAGCGCCGCTCAAAATATATAAATTATATATATATTATATATTATATTATTTATAAATTATTACAGTTTATACCTTGTAAACTAAAAAACCTGACCTAGTCAGGGTTCGAGCAAGGGCCACTCAGGTTACGAACTAGACATCGTAGCACTTGCACAATAATACAATGAAAAGGAAATAGCAAATGCAGTAAATAAAGCAGAGAGTTGCCAGAGTACTTTTTTATACGAGCCACTCGAAAATTTACTTAGAGAATGCATCAGTTCCACGTTCTGATGAATTAAACAAAGCACCGCCAGCCAAAAGCGAGTGTAAAACAAGAAAGGAAGGCTTCTAGTGTTCCGATATATACTACCTGCAACAGATTGAAGGGTCGGTGCAAAGTTTCAGCCCGATAGCTTTAAAACTGAGGGACTAGTTTACATAGCAACCGACAGACGGACAGACGGACAGACAGACGGACATGGCTAGATCGACTCGGCTAGTGATGCTGATCAAGTATATGTATACTTTATAGGGTCGGAAATGTCTCCTTCACTGTGTTACAAACTTCTGGTCAAAATTATAATACCCTCTGCAAGGGTATAAACATACATGATCTTTCGATTATCCGTTTGATGACTCGTTTTGCTGCGAAAGACTCAAGAGACTTTTTAGCCGGGCTTGAGACACTCATGAGCCTTTTTATCCGGGTTCGAGCCACTTGAGTAAGAAATTTGCAAGGTCAATATTGCGGGTATGAGCGACATGTGTGGTCGCTTAATAGCTTAATTTTTTGAAATTAATATTTTAATTTTCATAATTAATGTTTCTTTTATTTTTAGTTTACCATTTAATTAATTATAATATTATACCTTTTTTTCTGTATTAGAAATGAATGACTTGATTGTGAGCAAAATCAAGTGTCTCGTCTATGCAAAGATAATATTAAAGCGTTGATGTTGGTTTTCGTCATTTTTTGACGATTTTTTGAAGTCAAACCGAGTCAAGCTGATAAAGGGTATATTAAGTTTGTGCAAATGTATGTATCACCCCACAAAGTATATATATTCTTGATCAGCATGACGAGCTGAATCGATATAGCCATGTCCGTCTGTCCGTCCGTCCGTCTGTCCGTCCGGATGAACACACGGATCTCAGCTACTGTAAGAGCTAGAAGAACCGTATTACCAGTGCAGATTTTTCTAATACCGAGTAAATTAGAGTTTATTTTTTTAAGTCGTTGCCACGCCCACCGCCCCCGCAATTTGTATTTGAATTTTTGCACTGCCCTGCACTGCACAATTTTCAAGCTAAAATTTTTTTTAAAAATACACATGCAATTGGAGCATAGATTTCTACCGATCCTGAAAATTTCATCAAGATTGGTTAATTAGAAAGCGCACAATAAATACCTAAAGTTTACAGGCGCTAACCACAAAAAATCTGTTTATTTGCGCAAACAAACGGTAAATCGCTTGCGTTCGTTGGTTGATTTTTCTCGGAAGTGTCGTGCAGCTGCGCTGCCCCTACCTTCATATACATATGTATGAATGTGTATGTATGTATGTATGTATGAATGTGCGTCTCCAATATATTTATACTGTATTAGCTGTCGGTTCAAAAAGTTTGGGTTTGTCGAATAATTACGAAGTTCGACTTAAAACGCGAAGATCTTGAGTTCGAATCCCAGACCGGACTCGGAGAAAATATTTTTTTTGTTTTGATTTATTTTGCTAATAACCAAATTTGTACAGGGTCTGTAACAGTCGGGAAGCTCGACTGTAACGTTCGTACTTGTTTTTTTTTCTGTTTAGGGTTTCCCTATTTCTAGTACTTTACTTAAAAATTGAATATCCTTAACTTCACTAATTTTTAATACAATTATTTTTCTTTAACTTTTACCTATTCTCACTAATTTTGTTTCGTTTTGATAATTCTTTTTGTTTTGTATTTTTTTTTTTTCTTTTGTAACTTATTTCACTAATTTTGTCTAGTTTTGATATTTTTTTTTTGTTGTTTCGCTTGTAACTTATTTCACTAATTTTGTCGTGTTTTGATATTCTTTTTGTTGTTTCGTTTGTAACTTATTTCACTAATTTTGTCTTGTTTTTTGATATTATTTTTGTTATTTCGCTTGTCACTTTCTTAATTAAAAGCTTACGATAATATTGATGTGGTTCCGCTTCTCGTCAATCCGGCTGTCATCCCTTTTGAAGGCGCGTTGTCTTCTACTAGGGGGCCTGCAACTGCTCCAATCAGAAGGTGTACTGAGGACGGGCCTTTCAGTACGGGAATCCACCGATGGGTAGTCAAACTATAAAGTCTGTTCTACCGAGTTGTTTAACCGAATAACCAACGGGTTATGAGTCTCGACGGTTTCACAATTGTTTGGCTAACAACGCGACACTTAGAAAACGTTTTGCCCTATCGTGCGCGAAGTTAGTCCCTGCTCGGGCGCCAGTTAAAACCTTTTATTATGTTTTTGGATAAAATATAAAAATCAACGAATTTTTGAGTTTTTTATTTGATGGAGATTTAAGACTCATTTACAAAACAGTTTTTGGCCCTAAGCTAAGCTGTGTGAGAAGCCGACGGCGGTCGCAGCGTAGCAGCAGTGGTGTTGGCAATTTGCTGCGTTAGCGAATATGAGTGCGGCGCGTTGGAGTCGACGATCGGGCAGCAGCTTTGGTTTTTTCTTTTATTTTTCTTGTCTGCACGCAACTGTACTCAGTCATTCTTTTGTAAATTCTTCCTACCCACGGACCACACTCAGCGACAGTGCAGCTTACGCTGTCGCATCGCCAAAGCGGTACTTTGCTAAGGTACAATCGTTCAATGACCAATCACAGCCCTTGCAACGGCTGACGCAATACCTTGCCTCTGATGAAATTCGGTTGTGTACTCATTTGCAACAACACAGCCTGTTTACTGAAAACCTACCACAACACCAAACCACTACGATCAAGCTGGCACTGCCTGATGCTGTACTTACCCTTGATCGTAGTTCTGTGCAACTTTGGAGCGTCGTGTGCCGGAAGTATTGCAGACGCTGATCCATGTAATTTACTTTTTTTTTGTTTTTTTTTTTTTTCGCGAATCCCGTTGCACGTGATGCAACCCACCTCCCGCCCAACCGACCGAGGGGCGCAGCCGCATAACGTACGGCTCGATCGCGAAGATAGGACCGAGCATGCAGGGAAAATAGTTGAAAGATTTCGAGGAAAACTACATAGAATTGTGGTGAGTAAGGTAGGTAAGAATTAGGGACTTAATATGCATAAGGTCGTTAATAGAAGAAAAATCGGACGTTAGTTGGTGCACTACGTTATAGTCTGAGCAAAGTACTCTAAAGGGCTCATGCAGGACATAATTCAAACTACTATGGTTTAAAGCTAGTGGGATAAAATTTCTTGTAAGTCTACTTGGCACATTAAAGTTGATGCGTTCTAACAAGGCAGAACTATCAACCTCATTGTGTATTAGTTTAAGGATGAAAACTACACCAAGCATGGTTCTACGATTAGTACGTGTGGGTAGGTTTAGAAGCATCAATCTACTTGAGTAAGAGGGAAGTTGAAAGTTTGGTTCCCAGTTGAGGCCTCTAAGCGCGAAGATAAGGAATCTTTTTGCACGGATTCAATTTTGTCTTGGTGAACTCCATACTGAGGACTCCAGACACATGATCCGTATTCAAGAATTGGCCGGACAAGCGAGATGTACAAAGTCTTAGTCACGTAGGGGTCATTAAATTCTTTTGACCACCTTTTTATAAAGCCTAACACAACCATGGCCTTATTTACCATGCATGAAATGTGGTCAGTAAATTTTAATTTGGCATCAAGTAGGATGCCAAGATCATCAACACGCGTGATTCTATCAAGAAAGACTCCATCTAGAGAGTAAGCAGCAAACTGAGGCTCTTTACGGTAAAATGTCATCAGTTTGCACTTAGAGCCGTTTAGTTTTAGGGAATTTATTACATACCATGCCTGTAAGTTATTAAGATCGGCCTGTAATACCGATTGACGAGAGGGATCATTTTATTGTATACAAAGCTTGACATCGTCCGCGTACATTAGTAAACGAGAATTAAGCACGACCGATGGAAGGTCGTTAATGAAGAGTGTGAACAGCAGAGGACCAAGGTGGCTACCTTGAGGGACGCCCGAGGTGACATGGATTTCACCAGAAAGTGAGCTCTTGAAAAGTACCCTTTGAGTTCTATTACTCAAGTAACTGCTGATCAATTTTAATAAGCATACAGGGAAGCCCATTTTGTCAAGCTTTTTTAAAAGAAGAGAGTGATTAACGGAGTCGAATGCATTACTGAAGTCTGTGTAAATGACGTCCGTTTGAAAATTTGACTGGAAGCCCACGATAACAAAAGATGAGAGCTCCAAAAGATTAGTTATCGTCGAGCGACGTTTCATGAATCCATGTTGGCATGGAGAAATAAAAGAGCTGCATAGGTGTTGCAATTGAGGGGTTAGAAGTTTCTCGAAAAGCTTAGGGATAGCAGACAATTTAGAGATACCTCTGTAATTGCTTGCCTCGCTTCGTTTACCTTTTTTATGGATCGGAATAACGAATGATTCCTTCCATATCCGAGGAAACGTTGAGGACTCGAGACACAAATTAAATAACTTTAGAAGAGGCTTGCTCAGGTAATCGGCGCAGTATCTAAGCACGCAGCCTGGTATACCATCCGGTCCTGGCGAAAAAGTTGGCTTAACCCGTTGAAGATCGGTTATAATCGAGCTTTCGTTAATGACGGGACAGAAAATTGAATTTGACCTTGGGAATTCCTGGGAATCCGTATGGTTTAAAATTTTAGCGGGTTCATATGTGGTTTTGAAAAATCTAGCAAAAAGATCGGCAATTTCCTGATCGGTGTTTGCCGATGAGTTTTCAAAGGACATAGAGGGTGGGAATAGAACAGACTTACGCTTGGTGTTAACAAAATTATAAAACTGTTTTGGGTCCTGAGTGAACTGGACCTTGCAACGAGCTAAATAATTATGATAGCACTGAGCGTTTAGCACGGTGAAATTTGACCGAGCAGTTAAGTACTGAGCATATACCTTGCTCGACCCGGTTTCTTTAAATTTAGTGTAAGTTATATTTTTTATTATTTTTAAATTTTTTAAATGTTTGGTAAACCACGGCGGAGATTCTGAATTAGGTGGATACCGCAGCGGAACACATGAGTCAAGACACATATTTAATTTTTTATAAAATAACTCAGCACACTTCACAATGTCGGTGCATGAGTAGAGGTCGGACCAATCATAGCCGGCTAAAAGAGTTTAATTTAAGGAAATCAGTATTCCGAAAGCATCTGGTACGCGGGGCTCTCCTATTCGATTTGGAAACCTCGATTTCTACAATGTCGATCGTCATCTCGAAAGTGGGATGATAGTGATCTTCAGGTTGTGTTAGAGGGGAGGTTCTTGATAAAATCACGCTGTCCGGGTCTGATACAAAGCACAGATCCAGTATGCGGCCTAAAGAATTTCGCACATTGTTAATTTGTGACAATGACAGTTCAAGCAGGCCAACAATAAGGTTATGTTGCGCCATCGGCAATACAGAGTTAGACTTTGTATCATCGGACCAATTGACTTCTGGTATATTAAACTCCCCAAGAACGATCAACTGATTCCTGTCGGCAAGCAAGTTAGAAACAGATTGGATAGCGGATATGTGCTTCCAGTACATGGGTAACTCGGAAGAAGGCGGAATATATGAACAGGTAATAAAGAAAGTGTTACCTGAGAAAGTTATTTTAGCCCAAATGAATTCGATATCACCGAATTCTTGAAGGCATATTTCTTCCGCCGGGAGTTTGGAGTCAACCGCAAGTAATACTCCACCTCCCCGCCTGGAAGGACGATCAATTCTAAAGATTGCGTACTTGCCTGGGAAAACCTCGGAACTAAGGATGTCGGGTTTTAACCAGGTTTCTGTAAACACAATCACCTGTGAACCAAATGAAAAACTATCAGAGTACAATTTAGTAAGCTTACTTCGTAAGCCTCTTGTATTCTGATAGGATATAAGGAAAGAGGAGGCTAGTTTTTTGTGACCACAGCAGGTGCACTTGGATGGGGAAGTTTAATGGCAATAGGCCTTTTATTATTTTTAATTCTTTTCCTAGCTTGGTGTTCTTGGACTATAATATGCTCTGGCCAGACACCGGGAGAGCAAATAATGTCGAAGAACTCTAATGGGACACTTATTTTGAAAGATGCAATGTCCCTAGCGTAGGAAAAGTTGAATTTTTCTACCTTTACATCGGCTATTGTTTTGCTTCGTATAAAAGCAGCGACGTCAGTCGCAGAGAGGTCAGGGGCAAGCCGCGATAAAATTATTTGTTTTTTGGGTGGGATTACCGTGAGGGGTTTTGGTTCTGCAGGTTTGACGCTATCAGAACCAAGTGGAGCCGGTAGTCCGGACCTTAGTTGCCTCGACGGAGTGGGTATATTCGGGACTGGGATGGTTTTGATTTTCGGAATTAATGGGATATGTCCTGGCTCTGGGACGGACTGTGGCTGTGGTCCTACCACACTGGCACATTCGGAAACCGAATCTTTAATAGCGTCTGTGGCCGGTGCTAGTGCGGTGTCTTCCGTCCTCAGCTGTTTTGCCATCATTCGTTGCTCCGCCGCCCGAGATTGTGGGGTAGTGGCCACGGGTTCACCAGAAGCGGTTTTTTGCGCTTCGGCGACTCATTTAACAGCTGAAGGCTTCGCAACAATAATGCAACCCAGTCCTAAGGCCATAGCATCGGCTACATGCCCGGAATAGTTCACGCACTTGCAATGCATGACATTATCGCACAGCCAACAGTGGATACTAGCTTGTCTCGCTGTAATAGCTTTGCGGCAAGTTTTCACCGAACAGATAATCTCGGACATTTTTGCAGTGCTGTGGACCACTGTGCAAAGAGAGGCGAGAATGGTGTACAAAGGGAGAGAAGTAAAATTTAATATGTAAATTTGGAAGGTCAGTTTGGACCTGGACATTGAAAAACTCAGTTAAAGACCATTACTCTCCCACTGAAGCATTACATATAGCAGATTTAATGTTAAACTGTCATGTTCTGAACAACGGTCTAACACTGCAACTAAAACATCTTTGGCGCAAGATCCCAAGCTACCAGTTGGAAAAATATCAGGAATTCATGATTGAATATGAAAATGTCCTTCAAATATTAAATATCCGAGTTGTGTTTGCTGCAAGTCCCTAAACGATATTTTACAGCAAAAACTAAAAATACAAGTATGTATGGTAAAATGCTCACTGTGTGGGGGCGGCGAAGCTTAGGTACCATCGGTCAATGCTGAACAGCACATTTTTGTGTCGACGATTGTCTGACTGGGTCATACGCTCTTCGCGAAGTAATACAGATTTAACAAGTAAGAACATTACATACTAGTCTCCCGACTGTTAAATACCCTGTACCAAGTTTGTATGAGCTAAATATATCAATAATGAAAAAAAGAGAAAAACAGAAAAAACAAGAAAGGAAGTCTAGCTTAGGGGTCCGAAGCTTAGAATACCATTCTATAGTTTCCTTGGCAGCTATAGGATATAGTAGTCCGAATTTTTGTTTTTAATTTTCTAAATCGGCTTTAATGCGTATGAAAGTCTATTTTCCACAAATGAATAAATTTTCTTAAAAAACACCAAAGATGTTTAATGACCCATTTTCTCCCATCGTTCCTATGTCAGCTATAAGATTTAGTGGTCCGATTTTTTTGAGACTTTTAGGGTCCATTAAAAATTGATTCCTAAAGAATGAATTTATTATTTCCCAATCGTTTTCACGGCAGCTAGATAATGTAGTATTCCGATTCCAGCCGTTCCGACTTATATACTACCTGGAACGAGGAGTTGGTGCAAAGTTTTAGCCCGTTTGCTTCAAAACGGAGAAACTAGTTTACATAGCAAAAAACACGGCCGGATAGACGGACTTGGCTAGGTCTGAGATATCTCCTTCACTTCGTCGCAAACTTCTAGTGTGGTGTGGTACTCCCTACAAGGGTATAATAGAAGACCGAGTCTGGGAGTGAGCCAGACATCCCAGTTCTTGCACCACCAAATACACTTTTAAGCAAACAGCTAATACAGTGGAAATAATTTGAAGGTACACATTCTAAATAATACCTTTAGTATTTTAACACAGTAATTTTTTTTTTATAATTAATAATGTTAATAAGGTCTTCCTTCGATGAACTATTAATCAGGGAGTGTGTGGGGGATTAAAGAAATATAAAGGATATGTTGCGGAGAATTACTATTCTCCTTTACCGCTGGCCTAGATACTCAGACGGCGATGAAAGGTATAGATTTCTAACAGCGATTGTCGGAGTTCAATATTAATTAAGCAGCAAGCTATAAATCTTCTGGAGGACAAATATAAACAGAACACAATTATTAAAGCTAGTCATCGGCGGTTCACAGCGAGCAGCAAAATGGACGGTGCTATGTTACGTGCACTCGGTCCGCGGCTCCCCCGGTTGACTTTGTTTAACTACCATTACTCTCCCACTGAAGCATTACATATAGCAGATTTAATGTTAAACTGTCATGTTCTGAACAACGGTCTAACACTGCAACTAAAACATCTTTGGCGCAAGATCCCAAGCTACCAGTTGGAAAAATATCAGGAATTCATGATTGAATATGAAAATGTCCTTCAAATATTAAATATCCGAGTTGTGTTTGCTGCAAGTCCCTAAACGATATTTTACAGCAAAAACTAAAAATACAAGTATGTATGGTAAAATGCTCACTGTGTGGGGGCGGCGAAGCTTAGGTACCATCGGTCAATGCTGAACAGCACATTTTTGTGTCGACGATTGTCTGACTGGGTCATACGCTCTTCGCGAAGTAATACAGATTTAACAAGTAAGAACATTACATACTAGTCTCCCGACTGTTAAATACCCTGTACCAAGTTTGTATGAGCTAAATATATCAATAATGAAAAAAAGAGAAAAACAGAAAAAACAAGAAAGGAAGTCTAGCTTAGGGGTCCGAAGCTTAGAATACCATTCTATAGTTTCCTTGGCAGCTATAGGATATAGTAGTCCGAATTTTTGTTTTTAATTTTCTAAATCGGCTTTAATGCGTATGAAAGTCTATTTTCCACAAATGAATAAATTTTCTTAAAAAACACCAAAGATGTTTAATGACCCATTTTCTCCCATCGTTCCTATGTCAGCTATAAGATTTAGTGGTCCGATTTTTTTGAGACTTTTAGGGTCCATTAAAAATTGATTCCTAAAGAATGAATTTATTATTTCCCAATCGTTTTCACGGCAGCTAGATAATGTAGTATTCCGATTCCAGCCGTTCCGACTTATATACTACCTGGAACGAGGAGTTGGTGCAAAGTTTTAGCCCGTTTGCTTCAAAACGGAGAAACTAGTTTACATAGCAAAAAACACGGCCGGATAGACGGACTTGGCTAGGTCTGAGATATCTCCTTCACTTCGTCGCAAACTTCTAGTGTGGTGTGGTACTCCCTACAAGGGTATAATAGAAGACCGAGTCTGGGAGTGAGCCAGACATCCCAGTTCTTGCACCACCAAATACACTTTTAAGCAAACAGCTAATACAGTGGAAATAATTTGAAGGTACACATTCTAAATAATACCTTTAGTATTTTAACACAGTAATTTTTTTTTTATAATTAATAATGTTAATAAGGTCTTCCTTCGATGAACTATTAATCAGGGAGTGTGTGGGGGATTAAAGAAATATAAAGGATATGTTGCGGAGAATTACTATTCTCCTTTACCGCTGGCCTAGATACTCAGACGGCGATGAAAGGTATAGATTTCTAACAGCGATTGTCGGAGTTCAATATTAATTAAGCAGCAAGCTATAAATCTTCTGGAGGACAAATATAAACAGAACACAATTATTAAAGCTAGTCATCGGCGGTTCACAGCGAGCAGCAAAATGGACGGTGCTATGTTACGTGCACTCGGTCCGCGGCTCCCCCGGTTGACTTTGTTTAACTACCATTACTCTCCCACTGAAGCATTACATATAGCAGATTTAATGTTAAACTGTCATGTTCTGAACAACGGTCTAACACTGCAACTAAAACATCTTTGGCGCAAGATCCCAAGCTACCAGTTGGAAAAATATCAGGAATTCATGATTGAATATGAAAATGTCCTTCAAATATTAAATATCCGAGTTGTGTTTGCTGCAAGTCCCTAAACGATATTTTACAGCAAAAACTAAAAATACAAGTATGTATGGTAAAATGCTCACTGTGTGGGGGCGGCGAAGCTTAGGTACCATCGGTCAATGCTGAACAGCACATTTTTGTGTCGACGATTGTCTGACTGGGTCATACGCTCTTCGCGAAGTAATACAGATTTAACAAGTAAGAACATTACATACTAGTCTCCCGACTGTTAAATACCCTGTACCAAGTTTGTATGAGCTAAATATATCAATAATGAAAAAAAGAGAAAAACAGAAAAAACAAGAAAGGAAGTCTAGCTTAGGGGTCCGAAGCTTAGAATACCATTCTATAGTTTCCTTGGCAGCTATAGGATATAGTAGTCCGAATTTTTGTTTTTAATTTTCTAAATCGGCTTTAATGCGTATGAAAGTCTATTTTCCACAAATGAATAAATTTTCTTAAAAAACACCAAAGATGTTTAATGACCCATTTTCTCCCATCGTTCCTATGTCAGCTATAAGATTTAGTGGTCCGATTTTTTTGAGACTTTTAGGGTCCATTAAAAATTGATTCCTAAAGAATGAATTTATTATTTCCCAATCGTTTTCACGGCAGCTAGATAATGTAGTATTCCGATTCCAGCCGTTCCGACTTATATACTACCTGGAACGAGGAGTTGGTGCAAAGTTTTAGCCCGTTTGCTTCAAAACGGAGAAACTAGTTTACATAGCAAAAAACACGGCCGGATAGACGGACTTGGCTAGGTCTGAGATATCTCCTTCACTTCGTCGCAAACTTCTAGTGTGGTGTGGTACTCCCTACAAGGGTATAATAGAAGACCGAGTCTGGGAGTGAGCCAGACATCCCAGTTCTTGCACCACCAAATACACTTTTAAGCAAACAGCTAATACAGTGGAAATAATTTGAAGGTACACATTCTAAATAATACCTTTAGTATTTTAACACAGTAATTTTTTTTTTATAATTAATAATGTTAATAAGGTCTTCCTTCGATGAACTATTAATCAGGGAGTGTGTGGGGGATTAAAGAAATATAAAGGATATGTTGCGGAGAATTACTATTCTCCTTTACCGCTGGCCTAGATACTCAGACGGCGGTTCAATATTAATTAAGCAGCAAGCTATAAATCTTCTGGAGGACAAATATAAACAGAACACAATTATTAAAGCTAGTCATCGGCGGTTCACAGCGAGCAGCAAAATGGACGGTGCTATGTTACGTGCACTCGGTCCGCGGCTCCCCCGGTTGACTTTGTTTAACTACTCCCCCTTCAAGATTGAGGCCGCCCCTGGCCGATCTTATTTCAGCCATCACTTTCTGTAATTTGACTACGGATCTTCTGGCCTGGTGAGCCGCCGAGTACGATGAAAATCAGCGCACAGCCTATCACTCCTGCGATTAATCTGATTATCTGATGTGTTCGATCGATTTTATGAATGAATCAAGCCGGTGAAGGTATGGAAGACTCAGAATATCTTGTGTGACCATGACGTTTAATGAACTTGGTACTTGGTGTCCTCTTACGGACATTTTCATAATTGATGAACAGGGGTTCGTTAATTGTGACATGCTCGTCAAAGGTAATGAGGTGCGTGCCGTTTATCCAATGTTGGTGACGTTGTGCACTCGGACCTGCTCTGACCGGTCGGTGATGATGATGGTTCCCTTACCCACATACGTCATTGGAAGAAGATTGGGTTTCGCAATGCGCAACCCTTTCAGCGTGGAGCACTCTGGCGCATGAGCTTTCTGTTGTTAGCTGGCAGATTGGTGATACGGCGCAGGTTTTAATTAGATGAACTTCTCCGCTACATTCCGCCATGACTTTATCCACAACATTACGTCATGATGGGCAACGATAAAAATTATAACCTTACAATAAATTAGATCTTGGGTATTTTGTATTACAAAGTATCAAATTTTAGCGGACTGAAGTATTTTTACGAACACGACGGACAAAATATCACTTATATGCGGGTCGGTGGGCTCTTCCAGCCAAACTTATTCTAAATCTGAATGATCCAGGATATTGGGGGTAATGATACTGATTTTGGCTAACGCGATTGCAAGCATTTAATTCTGCAACTCCATCATTAACATCCTATTACTAGCAAGTATTGTATCGTAGAGATTTTCGATTTTTTTTGCCGTATTAGAATTTAATAGACTTTAAGTTTTAGTTACTTCTTTAGCTTTGGTTTTGGTAGTAGTATCGAATGATCCAGCAAAATTTATTTTTAGCTATTTTTTTAGGTCGTGCTGAGGAAACCCACCACTAAATAGATTTTACTTAAAAAAGAAAAATTTCCTCCTGGTAATGGTGTATTCCAAATGGCTGCACATTAAAAAAGTGAGAACAATTTAAAAACTCGAGGGCGTAGCTTGATGTTTACTTAACAAGAAAAATATCCTCCTGGTAATGGTGCCTACAAGGAAAGTAGAATAGTCCAAATGGTTGCACATTAAAACAGTGAGAACAATTTAAAAACTCGAGGGCGTAGCTTGATGGCTTTCAAGTTGTCTTTGTGGACCACCTTCCCCTTAATGAAAACCGTGGTCTCCGGTTCCGCTTCAACGATTTTTTCTTCACACAAGGGTGCGAGTTTATAGTTGGACTTTTACCCTGTTTCTGAATGCCCATTTGGATGCTGCGCCTATTTGTATAACGTCGACTGGTCTCTTATAGATGACCGAGTGGATTGACTTGTAATACCTAGTAGTTGCTAGTAAGATCACCTCAACGGTATCACTTATGCCTTTGTCGATTTTCAGACACCTAGCCAGCTCTAAGGGGGAGCTATGGAAACGCTCTACTTGCCCGTTTGAAACACTATGTAGAGGCAGCGCATTTAAAATGCTAACTCCGAAATGGTTAGTTAGCATGACCGAGATTGTATGCGAGTTCAATAATGGTTCATTGACGCAATAAATCGGAAAGAAGTTCTGGCTGGAAAGAAGTTCAAGGCTGGTCTCAGGTCTTGAAAGGTTCTTGAAAGCACAGGCTATACCACAGCATACGTAGAGAACTTGTCTATGCAGGTTAGGAAGTACTTTTGGCCGAGGAGAAAAAATCTCTAAATTTGTTCCACATAAGAGTGAAAGTGTCTCGCCGATCTCATGTTTTTTCCAATGTCTATCATACTTGGCTCTGGCTGACGTTTTACAATTGTTGACGATTTCGTCATTTTTGGGAAAGAGTACCACATCATCTTGTATCTTATTGTTTCCAAACAGAATGAAGCTGCGTTTTAATAGGCGTCGCGCCTCTTCCCGGATTATCTGATTCTGAAAACAATTTTTTCGGTAGTTTCTATAGTGTGAGTTAGCAAAACCTCACTGTGGATCGTCGCTGCTCACGATTCGGCTTCTTGTTCCTCCATGGCGTTGATACGCGATTCCAAACTTTTAATCATTGCATAAGGATATTATTTCGATCTTGAAGGCTAGGGGCTGGTGGTCAGTGAAGATACGTATATCCTTGACTGCATACAGGTAATGACGCAGTTTGGGCAGAGACCATATGATGGCCAACAACTACATTTCATTAGTGGCGTAATTAACTTCCCTCCTCCTCTTCCCTCAATGTCCTTGATATCATTGTAATAGGACGCCCTTTTTGGAACAGCACCGCGCCAATGCCATTGGCTGAGGCATCTGTCATTAGATCAAATACGATTTTGTAGTCGGGATACCTTAGCATGACATTCTCAGGTGCCAGTATGTTACGCAGTTTCTGCGAGAGAGAATCTGTGCCTACTGTGGAGTTCTAAAATAGGTCTTGCATTTGCCGTAAAATCCATAATGAAACACCTGTAGTAGCTTGCAAGTCCTAGGAATGACCTCATCTTAAATACGGTTTTGAGTTCCGAAAATTCGTTTATGGCTTTAACCTTCTATGGGTCGGTTGATGCACCATTGCTGGTGACTATGAACCTCAGGAAGTTCACAATCTTTTTAAGGAAGTGTGACTTTTGTGGTGACACCCTCATGCAGAAATTTACGATTTGCTCTAACAAAATACCGTCGATAGTCCTTTAAAAATTGCTGGCTGTGTTCTTCAGACCGAATAGGAGCCCTTTAAACTCATATTTTCCTCCGTTTACCGAAAAATAAGTTTTTACGCAATCACGCTCTGCGAGCGTAATCTGGTGGTAGCCGGACTATAGGTCAGTGTTGAGAATACTTGGCCTTGTCCAAATTCCCCAATATCAATGAGATATTTGACATAGGGTATCTCTCGGACTCCGTCTTACGTTTTATGAAAGGGTATGACTAATCGCATGTTCCTTTTGCCTGCATCATAGGTGCCTATCCAAAACCTATATTGGGTTGGTATAAGGGGAGACCAATTTCTGGATTATGTCATTTTTAAGCAAGTCCCCATAGGTACCCATAGGACAGGTATAACTTTGTGTAAATGGGTTAATCGTTTTTTGTTTTAATGGTGGCCACAACTGACGTGTTAAAAGGCAAATCTTTGGTGGGGTTCCTAAACCTTTTTTCTGTTTTTAGCATCTATAAGAATGCGTATTTTTGCTGAAGTGGTGCGTCAGAGCAATCTTCGTAAGTGAAGTTGATATCAGGGCACGTGTGGAACGACATTTCCTCAATCTCTTTGCCCCATTTGAGATGACCAGAAGCCAAGCAAAGTGATGCACCTGAATGTTATAACAGGTCAATGTTGATTATCAAAGGACAACAATTTCGATAATATAAAAATATTCGTGTTGAATACAGAGACAGAGAGAAATGTTAAATCCACTGGCCGGAAACTTCTCAACATCTTGTGTAGCCGAATAAAGATCTAGAACGTACCCGGTGAGGAATTTCATATCTACCCAACCACTCTTCGTTTGATGAAAGGTAGCAGGGACCTCCTCCATAAAAAATAATGGCATCCGAGTCAAAACCGCTGATGGCGTGCTCGTAGACTTGTTCCGATGCTCTGGAGACGGCACTGGCGTACGACTCTGCCTACGTTCCAACACTCTGGACGACATGATTGACCCTTTGTTGATTTGTCGGGACACTAGTGCGATCAGATGTGGCAGGCCTCCTATTTTGATTGTCTTGCACTTGGGTAGTTCGAATGGTTTTGGACGATGAGGAATCAATGTCTATGGTTAAGATTTATGATTGTTATGATTGTTACCACTTTTACGCCAATTACTTCGCTGATCAGAATGGATGTGCTCCGTAATCTGTTTACTGATGCGCGTCTGTCAACTGAGAATTGTATCCCTATTGACGACCTCGCGCCTTATCTTCTAAGCTTCTCGCAGAAGTGGCCGTGAAAGCCAACCTTTCATGGTTAGACTCGAGCTCTTGTGCTAGATCCAGAGCCGACGGCAAGAATTTTGTAAGGTTACATCTAAGACCTGATATGAACGCAACGCATCGTCACGAAATTTTCCATCGCCGAATGACATGTTGACATTGTTAGTCAACAATGTAAGTTTTTTCTCTCCTTTGTCGTAATATTGCATAACGGTGCGACTCCCTTGTCTTAGAGTGCGTAGCTCCTAATCAACAGCGTTTTTTGCCGTTTGACACTGTATGTCGTCGAGGCGACTTATTATCGCATCAAAATGCAACGTCCTGCCAAGCGAGGACAGCGACGCATCGGCGGTGCTCATGACCATGCTTCTTATGTTGTTGACAGCATGTTAATTACGTCAGCTACCATCAAGTCGTCTGAAGACGTGGTAAGCGGCGATGGCAGCTTGCGTCCAAGAGACATATGATTCTTGTGCCTTTGCAAGCTCGGGTAGGATGTAACGGTATCCAATGGCTCGTCGCAACGAACATTGTCTTTAACTTATATGGCTTCATATTTTTTTATTTCTGGGCCCTGAGCTGCGACTGTATAGAACCAGTATACAATACTCTAGCAAGCTCCAAAAGCAAAACGCGTACCTCCTACCCCCTCCACAGCAATGGAACCCGATAAGCTTAGCGCCATAATAGATGCTACCATCGGCAGCTCTCTAGCAGAGCAAGCTGCTCAACAATCAGCAGAGGGGGTGCAAGTGGCAGCAGTACGTGTGGCTGTGTACTTTTGGAGCTGTGCTTTTGGAGCTCGCTAGAGTATTGTTTACTGGTTCTATACTGACGAAATGGATCGTTCATGAGAGTCTGAATTTACTTACACAATTAAATGTCTGTATAAGCAGCTCCAATAAAAAGTTCCGTCAAAAAACAAAGACAAAGTCGGCCCCCGCGGGTTTTGTATTACTCCACCGGTGGAACAAAACAATAAAAAATAAAAAGCAAAAAAATGAAAAACGAAAGAATGTATACGCTGCTGCATTGACTTAAAATATATCAATTAAGTAATATTATGATTTTGTTAGATGTCACTGTATTAGTAGGTTACCATAAATGCGGGCAATTAGATCATTTTAAGACCATGTACCCAAAGGGTAAAGGGTATATTAAGTTTTTGCAAATGTGTGTAACAGGCAGAAGGAGGCGTGGCAGACCCCACAAAGTATATATATTCTTGATCAGTCGATACAGCCATGTCCGTCTATCCGTCCGGATGAAAAAACTGATCTCAGCAACTGTAGAAGATACAGTAACCATATTACCAGTTTAGATTCTCCTAATACTGATGCAGCTTCAGTTTTTTTTTTCGCAATTGGAGCATGGATTTCTACCGATCCTGAAAATTTCATCAAGATTGGTTAATTAGAAAGAGCACAATAAATACCCTAAGCTTACAGGCGCTAACAACAAGGAATCTGTTTATTTGCTCAAACAAACGGTAAATCGCTTGCGTTCGGTGGTTAATTTTTCTCGGAAGTGCCGCTGATAACGCACTACCTTCATATACATGTGTATGAATGTGCGCCTTTAATATATTTATACTGTATAAGCTACTCGCTTCGAAAAATGCTGGTGCACTGGTAAGACGTCTGACTATCACCACATCATGGGCTAGATCGACTCGGCTGGTGATGCTGATCAAGAATATATATACTTTATAGGGCCGGAGATGTCTTCTTCACTGCGTAACAAACTTTTGGTCAAAATTATAATACCCTCTGCAAGGGTATAAAAATGCCATAAATTCACAATTTTTTAAGATAATCATTTTATTTTTTAGAAAGTAGTGATAAATGATTATTTAACGTATCCTGATTATATTATTATATTAACATATCACAAAAATCGGACATCTGTATTCTATAGCCGCCATAGGAACGATGGGAGAAAATAGGTCGTTGAGCACTACTCTGAAGTTTTTCAAGACAATTATTTTATTCTAGAGGAAAATAATTTCCATAGACACTTAAGCCGTTTTACATAATTAATGCAACTGGTCTGCAAGGGTATTCTAAGCTTCGGGCACCGAAGCTAGCCTTCATTTCTTGTTTAACTTGCATTCGCAATTCTTCACGGGTACGATGCTACAGCTAGTGGGGCCCCAAATAATACCTTTAGAATTTAGCATAGTAATAGTTAATTTATTTGATCATTTATTATGTTACCTACAGTGCTCCACTTGAAGAAATAGCAAGGATATGTTGCGGAGAATTACTGTTCTCGGTTACCGCTGACCTAGAGTCTCAGACGGCAGTTAATGATATAGTAAACGGCGATTGCCGGAGATCAATATTTATTAGGCAGCAAGCTCTTTATCTTTTGATTAAATATAAAATGAATACAATTCTTTAAGCTATTCGAAATCGGCGGTTAACAGCATCCGGCACAATGCTGGGTCAGCCAAACGCCCGGTGTTGTGTTACAGGCACGCGGTCAGCGATTCTGCACGATTGACTAGGTTAACTTACATATGTATTTGTAGTAGTTGTAGAGCCTTCTCAGCGGCCACTCTCTAGAAAAGTCAACTTGAATTAATCCATTTGCAGTTTCTTAACAAACAACAAATAAATAACAAAATAATATAGAAACATAATAATCAGCATATTTAACTAAAAGAAAAACAAGAAAGGTCGGTACCCGAAGCTTAGAATACCCTTGCAGAAAAGTTGCCTTCAAACTGTTTGATCTTTGGATGACAGCTATAGGATATAGTGATCCGATTTTTGGTTTTTAATTTTCTCAAACGGCTTTAATGTCTATGAAAACTGTTTTTCTCAAGAATGAATTAATTGTCTTGAAAAACACCAGAGTTATGCTCAATGACCCATTTTCTCCCAACGTTCCTATGGCAGCTATAGAATATAGTTGTCCGATTTTAGTGAAACTTTCAGGATAAGTTAAAAAGAGTTTTCTAAAAAATAAATAAATTATCTTGAAAAATAGCGAATTTATGGAACTTTTTCCCAATCGATCTTATGGCAGCTATGCGATGTAGTATTCCGATTCCGTCCGTTCCGACTTATATAATACCTGCAACAGATTGAAGTGTCGGTGCAAAGTTTCAGCCCGATAGCTTTAAAACTGAGAGACTAGTTTAGATAGCAACAGACAGACAGATAGACGGACAGACAAACAAACGGAAATGGCTAGATCGACTCGGCTGGTGATGCTGATCAAGAATATATATACTTTATAGGGTCGGAAATGTCTCCTTCACTGGGTTACAAACTTCTAGTCAAAATTATAATACCCTCTGCAAGGGTATAAAAATAAGAATTGAGGGCACCACTCTTTTCACTTTCCATAGCGAACGGACGTGTTTTTATTTTGCGCCCCTGAAATTTTCCGTTTGATATCGAAAACCCCGGAGTTTTTATAAAGTAACTTATATTAAGCTATCGCGATCACTACCTGCGGCAATCATCAGCTTTTTCCGTTCGCTACGCGTGTGCATGCACCTGTTTATTTAAATAACTCTGCATTATTGTTGCAAAGCCCTCCACGAGTTTGAGAGCGAAATGCGGTAGGGCCACAGCCACAGTCCATCCCAGAGCAAGGACAAATCCCAATAAATCGGCAATTACAAACCATCCCAGTTCCCAATATACCCACTCCGTCGAGGCAACTAAGGTCCGGACCTAAGAACCTGCAGAACAAAAACCCCTTACGGTAATCCCACCTAAAAACAAATATTTATATCTCGGCTCTCACTGATCTCTCTGTGACTGCTTTTATACGAAGCAAAACCATAGCCGAGGTAAAGGTGGATAAATATAACTTTTCCTACGCTAGGGACATTGCATCTTTTGAAGATAAGTGTCCCAATGGAGTTCTTCGAAATTATTTGCTCTCCCGGTTTCTGGCCAGAGCATATTATAGTCCAAGAACACCAAGCTAGGAAAAGAAATGAAAACTATAAAAGGCCAATTGCCATTAATCTTCCCCAGCCAACTGCATCTGCTGTGCAACCAAAATCCTTATATCCTATCAGAATACAAGAGGCCTACGAAGTAAGCTTACTAAATTGTACTCTGATAGTTTTTCATTTGGTTCACAGATGATTGTGTTTACTGAAACCTGGTTAAAACCCGACATTCTCAGTTCCGAGGTTTTCCCAGGCAAGTACACAATCTTTAGAATTGATCGTCCTTCCCGGCGGGGTGGTGGAGTATTACTTGCGGTTGACTCCCGGCGTAAGAGATATGCCTCAAGACTTCGGTGATATCGAATTCATTTGCGCTAAAGTAACTTTCTCAGGTAACACTTTCTTTATTACCTGTTCATATATTCCGCCTTCTTCCGAGTTATCCATGTACTGTAAGCACTTATAAGCTATCCAATCTGTTTCCAACTCGCTTGCCGACAGGGATCAATTGATTGTTCTTGGTGATTTTAATATATCAGAAGTCAATTGGTCCGACGATACAAAGTCTAACTCTGTATTGCCGATGGCGCAACATGACCTTATTGTTGGCCTGCTTGAGATGTCGTTGTCGCAAATGAACCCCATGTGAAACTCTTTAGGCCGCATATTGGATCTGTGTTTTGTATCAGACCCGGACAGCGTGCTTCTGTCAAAACCTCCCCTCTAACACAACCTGAAGATCACTATCATCCCACTTTCGAGATGACGGTCGACAATGGAAATCGAGGTTTTTAAATCGGATAAGAGAGCCCCGCAAACCAGAAGCTTTCATCAGACTGATTTCCTTAAATTAAATTCTCTTATAGCCGGCTATGATTGGTCCGATCTTTATTCATGCACCGACATTGTGAAGGGTGCTGAGTTATTTTATAAAAAATTAAATATGTTTATCAGCGTGTGTTCCGCTGCGGTATCCACCTAGTTCAGAAAATCCCCCGTGGCTTACCAAACACTTACAAATTTTAAAACTAACGAAAATTATACTCGTATACCTTCGAGGTCTGTTCAAAAAGTATCGCAAATTTTGAATTTTCGTGGGTTACGTATATTCGAATTTCGATTTTTTTGTGGCGTTATGTTGGTACACATGTCTCTCACTTATGCCGACAAGCTCGGCCATTTTTAATGTTCACTTATTTGTTTGCTTGCACGTGTTTTGTATCGTCTTCGATTTTTCGCCGCGAAACTCGTACCAAAATTGCTCAATTGCGACCAAAAACAGCATCGCATGAACATTGCTAATGAGATGTTAAACTCTGTCCGCGACGACCCAAACTTGCTCCAGAGGGTCATAACTGGTGACGAATCGTGGGTTTACGGTTATGACGTGGAAACCAAAGTGCAATCATCTCAATGGATGCTGCCGCACGAACCAAGACCGAAAAAAGCGCGCCAAGTTCGGTCGAATGTGAAAGTTTTGCTGACAGTTTTCTTCGATTGCAGGGGCGTGGTGCATCATGAGTTCTTGCCCCAGGGAAGAACGGTCAATAAGGAATATTGCCTGCAAGTTATGCGCAATTTGCGCGAAGCAATCCGCCAGAAACGGCCGGATTTGTGGAAGAACAAAAATTGGCTTTTGCACCACGATAACGTACCTGCTCACAGATCGTTGCTTGTGCGCGACTTTTTGGCCAAAAACAACACACTAATGATGCCGCAGCCACCGTATTCCCCAGATCTGGCCCCCTGTGACTTTTTCTTGTTCCCTAAACTGAAGAGGCCCATGAAAGGACGACGTTACGCTACGCTTGACGAGATAAAGACGGCATCGAAGGAGGAGCTGAACAAGATTTAAAAAAAATGAAATTTTGAAGTGCTTCGAAGATTGGAAAAACCGTTGGCACAAGTGTATAATATCTAATGGGGATTATTTTAAAGGGGACAAAATAGATATTCATAAATAAATAAATAATTTTTGAAAAAACACAAAATTCGCGATACTTTTTGAACAGACCTCGTATGCTCAGTACTTAACTATTCGATCTAATTCCACCGTGCTAAACGCTGTGTTATAATAATTATTTAACTCGTTGCAAGGTCCAGTTCACTCAGGACCCAAAACAGTTTTATAATTTTGTTAGCACCTAGCGTAAGTATGTTTTATACCCATCCTCTATGTCATTTGAAAACTCTTCGGCAAACACCGATCGGCCCATTGCCGATCTTTTTGCAAGATTTTTTAAAACCACATATGAACCCGCAATTTGTTCAACCATACGTATTCCCAGGAATTCACAAGGTCTAATTTAGTTTTCTGTCCTGTTATTAACGAAAGCTCGATTTTTTGCCAGGACCGGATGGTTACCAGGCTGCGTGCCTAGATACTGCGCCGATTATCTGAGCAAGGTGTTCAGTCTGTGTCTCGAATCCTCAAGGATTTATGAAACGTCGCTTGACGACTACTAATCTTTCTCATCCTTTGTTACCATGGGCTTCCAGTCAAATTTTCAAACGGATGTCATTTACACAGACTTCAGTAAAGCATTCGACTCCGGTAATCACTCTCTTCTTTTAATAAAGCTTGACAAAATGGGTTTCCCTATAGGCTTAATAAAATAAATCAGCAGTAACTTGAATAATAGAACACAAAGGGTTCTTTTCAAGAGGTCTCTTTCCTCAAGGAAGTCACCTTGGCCCCTTGCTGTTAACACTTTTTAATAACGACCTTTCATCGGTCGTGACTAATTCTCGTTTACTAATGTACGCGGATGATGTCAAGCTTTTTATTCAATATAATTTTACCTCACGTCAATCGGTATTACATGCCGATCTTAATAACTTACAAGCATGGTGTCAAACAAATTCACTAAAATTAAACGGCTCTAAGTGCAAACTGATGACATTTCACCGTACAGATCCTCAGTTTGCTGCTTACTCTCTAGACGGAGTCTTTCTTGATGCCAAATTAAAATTTACTGACAACATTTCGTGCATGGCAAATAAGGCAATGGGAGTGTTAGGATTTATAAAAAGGTCAAAAGAATTGAATGACCCCTATGTGACTAAGATTTTGTACGTCTCGCTTGTCCGGCCAATTCTTCAGTACGGATCATGTGTCTGGAGCCCTCAGTATGGAGTTCACCAAGACAAAATTCAATCCGTTCAAGAAAGATTTCTGATTTTCGCGCTTAGAGGCCTAAACCGGGAACCAAACTTTCAACTTCCATCTTACTCTAGTAGACTCATGCTACTAAGCCTACCCACACTTACTAATCGTAGAACCATGCTTGGTGTAGTTTTTATCCTCAAACTAATACACAATGAGGTTGATAGTTCTGCCTTATTAGAACGCATCATCTTTAATGAGCCCCTTAGACGTACGAGAAATTTGATCCCACTAGCTTTAAACCATAGTAGTTCGAATTATGTCCTGCATGAGCCATTTAGAGTACTTTGCTCAGATTACAACGTAGTGCACCAACTAACGTCCGATTTTTCTTCTATTAACGACCTTACGCACGTTAAGTCCCTAATTCTTACCTACCTTACTCGGTAGGCCCCTCGATCGGTTGGGCGGAGGGTGGGTTGCATCACGTGCAACGCGATTCGCGAACTAGCTCTCACAGTTTCTTAGACCCGTTTGTTCATCTAGACGCACAGACGGACAAACGGGCATGGCTACGTCGACTTAGCTAGTCATGCTGATCAAGAATAAATGCAGGATACTCTTTTGTAAGAAAAACACTGACTTTTAAATTGTATAAGTATATAGTTTATTCCATTCGGCTTGACTTAAGACTTAACAAAATTGGTTGTGCTTATTTTCACTCCTTGGCTAGTTTCTTACATCAAGGCTCTCGTTGCGTTGCCATTCTTTCTTACGTCGCAACTGGGTATCGAGTATTTAATATCAAATGAGTACAGAGAGGAAAATATATTGGATCAGTAGGTAAGACCACTTCTGGTGGTCCTTGTCGCTCCAGAACCGCATCCCACAATCGGCCCTCCTGACGTTGGACTCGGCCCGGCTCCCTGATTGATTTGGATAATCTTGTTTTTCATGAGGGAAGAAACAACTTGCTCTTTGCTGGGATCCTTGAATAGTACCTCGTTCACTATGTAAGTCCTCATAGCCCTTGGTCTCAACAACACTTTAAAAAACCTTTGTCCTGTCATCCAAACGCTGCGTCTCACGCAAACGAAGTAGTAAACTCTCGGTCAATACACAACATTCAACCCTACCTAATGCATCAACGTGTCTCATCTTCGAACGGGACGTATGTTCTATTACATAATAATCGAAATCTTGCAGATACATTGCCCACCTCGACATATTAAGCGGAATCTCCCTTTTTTTCATAGTCATTGTAAAGGTGAACAATCCGTAACTATCTTAAACTTATTTCCCAAGACGAACACCCGCCACTTTACCAAGGCTCCAATAACTGCAAGCACTTCAAGTTCATAGGAATGATATTTTTTCTTGCAAGACTTGGTCTTACGACTCATGTAAAAAACTGGATGCTACAAGTTATCCTCGGATCTAGCTGAAGCATAACTCTTTCAAGTCCAAACGGATGCATCCGTATGAATCTCTGTTTCAAGCGAATGTATTAGCTTTTGAATTGGTCCACTGATCAACGCTGCCTTTAACTTTTTAAATACTGCTAAATGCTCATCCTGAAACTCAAACCTCTCCTCTTTACGCAAAAGTTCAGACAAGGGTTCTGCGGTTACAGCATATCCTTCAAAAAACCTACGAAAGTTCGATGTCAATCCTAGAAATCCTTGGATTCCTTTCTTATCGCGCGGAATCGGAAAATCAGCTACTGCTCAAGTTTTCTCATCAGCCGGCTTGATAGTACCATTTTCTATGATATACCCTAGAAGTAAATTTTCCGCTTAAAGACTTGACTTGACTTACTCCAATTTATTCGCAAGCCATTTTTCTGCGCAACTTCCAAAACCCTTTTCAATTTCTGCACGCCCTCATTGATACTCTTACTTCCAAAAATCACATCGCCCATGTACGAGGGCTGTTCAAAAAGTATCGCGAGTTTTGTGATTTTTTCAAAAGTTATTTATTTATTTATGAATATCTATTTTCTCCCCTTTAAAATAATCCCCATTAGATATTATTCTATATCTTCGAAGCACTTCAAAAATTCATTTTTTTTAAACTTGTTCAGCTCCTCCTTCGATGCCGTCTTTATCTCGTCAAGCGTAGCGTAACGTCGTCCTTTCATGGGCCTCTTCAGTTTAGGGAACAAGAAAAAGTCACAGGGGGCCAGATCTGGGGAATACGGTGGCTGCGGCATCATTAGTGTGTTGTTTTTGGCCAAAAAGTCGCGCACAAGCAACGATGTGTGAGCAGGTACGTTATCGTGGTGCAAAAGCCAATTTTTGTTCTTCCACAAATCCGGCCGTTTCTGGCGGATTGCTTCGCGGAAATTGCGCATAACTTGCAGGTAATATTCCTTATTGACCGTTCTTCCCTGTGGCAAGAACTCATGATGCACCACACCCCTGCAATCGAAGAAAACTGTCAGCAGCTTCCATTGAGATGATTGAACTTTGGTTTCCACGTCATAACCGTAAACCCACGATTCGTCACCAGTTATGACCCTCTGGTGCAAGTTTGGGTCGTCGCGGACAGAGTTTAACATCTCATTAGCAATGTTCATGCGATGCTGTTTTTGGTCGCAATTGAGCAATTTTGGTACGAGTTTCGCGGCGAAAAATCGAAGACGATACAAAACACGTGCAAGCAAAGCAGCTGTCAACAATTAAGTGAACATTCAAAATGGCCGAGCTTGTCGGCATAAGTGAGAGACATGTGTACCAACATAACGCCACAAAAAAATCGAAATTCGAATATACGTAACCCACGAAAATTCAAAATTCGAGATACTTTTTGAACAGACCACGTATGCTACAGCATCCTCGTTCTTAACCAAATCACGCATAACCGCCATGATAAATATGTTAAACACTGTTAAAGAGTTTGTTATACCGAAAGGTACAAACACGAACTCATACTGTCCACTCTGAGTTACGAACGATGTATACTTTTGTGATTCTGACGAAACAGGGACGTAGAAAAAACCATTAGTCAAATCCAGTATTGTGAAAACCTCTCCACTTTGCAGTTTTTCGATAACGCAGTCCATATGTGCTGTTGGGAAGTTATCTCTGACCATCTTTTCATTCAACTTGCGATAAAGCTTCCAAACGTAAGCACCTGACTTCTCCAATACCAGTCAAAACTCTCTGACAACCCATTAAACTACCAACTTCTACGCCTAATGTTAAGATAACACGCCTACGCATCAAACACAACTCAGCTCCTGTATCCACAAGACCTTTGAATGCAGAATTCATGTAGATCACGGATATCAGTTCGAGGCTCGAAGACAGGATGCACGCCCTGGCTTAGAACGATTTATTTATCCTGAATGATATTTGTTGCTCTCTCTATCTTTACTTGAGTCTCTGCTCTACACTGCTCTGATCGGTGTCCTGGTTAATCGCATTTAAAACATTTATCCCTCACGGGACAGTCCTTCTTTATATGCAAGGCTTCTCCACACCTGACTGATCCATCTACCATGTCCTTATTTGTATAGTTTACAACCTTACTGCTCTGCGTACCATATTTGTTTAGATGAACTACGAGACTTTTTTTGATATGCTTCAATTTGTAGTTTGAAATCCTTTAGATTTCTAGCCTGATACAGCATTGCTATGTTGAACCTAGCATCTGGTATACTCGATCAGACTTTCTTCCTCCAAATAAATCGATTTTGTAATCTCCATTAGCGCGTAGAGGAATTCTTGCAAGGTTTCCCCCTTATGCTGCTGCCGCTTTTTTACCATGCAATGCACTTCTGCTGAATACAATTTAAGACCACGATCTGCCCTAGCCTTGTTGCCAGCTTATCCCATTATGCCTATTAACGGTTGTTCCTGCCAATGACACCGATCTACCATCTTCACCATTTTAATCCGTCTCTGACTCACCCTCGTTATTGACTCCGTAGTAGGCCAACAATCTCTCTTGCAATTCCGCTTTTAATCCAGTCCAGTGCAATTCCGATGACCCAACCAGATCCAATGTCTTGCCTGGCTGTTCTCCACTGCTTCTAGCTATAAACTGCTGCTTCTCCGTGTTTTCCAGCCACGATCCACGTTTCGCTGCTTCCCAAACTGCTCCTAGCCACGATACTCTGCTTCTCGATCTTTTCCAGCTCTGAACCGCTACTTCTCGATCTTTACCAGCTCTGAACCGCTGCTTCTCGATTTTCTCCAGCTCCGAAGCGCTGCTTCTCGATCTTCTCCAGCTCTGAACCGCGGCTTGTCGATCTACTGACTCCACGAAAGCCACCAACTGACTCAGCTTACGTATGTGAATTGTCGCTTCTCATTGTCTGTGTATTTCCGAAATTTCCACAACTCTCCGCATTTACCATACAGCACGGTTTGCCAAACTGTTTCAAGCTTTGTCGAATGGTAGGCAATATCTAGGATGGGCCGCAAAATTGAAGGGTCCTCTTTTGAAAGAGAAACACTGACTTTTAAATTAATTAAGGATATTATTCGATTCGGCTTCACTTAAGACAACAAAATTGTTTATGCTTGTTTTCGAATTCCTCTTGGCTAGCTTCTGGCAGCGAGTCTCTCGTTGTGTTGCCTTTCTTTTCTCACGTCGCAACTGTGTATCGAGTATTTAATATCAAATGAGTACAGAGAAGGGAAGATATTGGATCAGTAGGTGAGACCAATTCTGGTGATCATTGTCGCTCCAGTACCGCATCCCATATATATACTTTGTGGAGTCTGCCACGCCTCCTTCTGCCTGTTACATACATTTTATGCTTACAGGGTCTATAAAGAGCTAAACATGATAAGTTTTCCATAAATATTTGTGTTACGGACAAATTTAAAACATTTTTTACTTTAAAACGTTAGAACATCTAATCGTTGAGGTTATGGACTTATGTGGGTAACGAAAATAGACCAGCTCACTAAGCAAATGATATGTTCTGAACTATCATAGGTATCATAGGTGTAAGTTATTAAAAACTATAAATACATTGTAGATTCCCAAAAGCATATATGATGGGAATATTCCATTCATCAAAAAGCTACACACCTTCGTAGAGGTTTAATTACGGACCAGCTTTACAATTAATAACAACAATCAAGTTCCCGTTAGGCTGCTGTCCACCAACAGATTATCATCCAGAGCAAAGGAAACGCTGACTCGCTACAGTTTCAACTGTACCAGTAGTAACTCGATTCCCAAACCTTTATCGCAATTTTACTGTAAGTCCATTTTGAGATCTAGCACAACTCTTTTACACAAGTGTAAAATAACTACATCGCTCGCTTCTGCACACAATAAAAAAAATAGGTAGAACTTGCAGCAAAACTACTTAGCTTCGAAACTGTAGTCAAGAAGAAAGTTTCATCTTACTATTCCCCATCAATGGAGGCAATGGGTTAATCAGAGTCGGAGGAAATTTAGGAAAAGACGTTAATCCTTCCGAAACCAGACATAAAATTCTTCTTTACAACCACCCATTTTTAAGGATGATATTAAGAAAAAAATGTGTGTTGGCCAAAGACTAACGCTAGGCAACAATTCAGTAACCTTAATGACTCGAACGGTTAGACCAATGATATTAACTCATGGGTCACCGCAAATTAGCACTGCAACCACTACCTAAGGCCGCTAGGTACTTTTGAGATGTCAAGTCTGATGTGGCTTCCAGATGGAATGCTTTCGAGCTGAATCACACAAAAACACAGACATAGCCTTTAGTTATGAGGCACGCATGACCTGTGTAATTCTTAACATCGAATGGTCCAGGGAAGTCGATCTCCTGTGAGTGAAAGGACGTGAGAAATTGGGGTTGGAGCTTTTTACGATAGATAATGCTAATTTTACAGGAATGGATTGTGGATTTGACTAAAACCTTTAATTTAGATATCAAGTACTTGGAACGAACGAAAAGCATTACGAGCTGATTGCCGCCATGATATAAGGTGCGTAAACTGGACCAGCAGTATGGGATTATGATCGGATACTTCTTATCATAATTCAGAATCTCAGCTGATCTTACCCGACCACAAGCTCAAATGACTCTTTTCTGTTTCTGTTGTTAGCCAAGTCAGCTGGATTGTGCTCGGAGCTAACGTGTGCTTATTTGTCAGCATCGACGGATTGGGTAATTTCAGCGACTATTAGCTACAAAGGATGTCCACTTGCATTGCGGGTTTTTCAGCCATGGAAACACAATAGTGGATTCTGTCCAGAAGTATGCTTCAAAATTATCATCTGGCATCTGAGGGAGTAATGCTGCGCAGTTCAGCATTAGAACAGCTTCGCAGAACTAAATGCGGTACGAATGATATCTTGCCACCGTTGGGCTAAATCGTATTGCAGGGGCTCGTCTCATTGCAATTTTTGAAGTCAAATATCCAGCATGAAAATCTTGGCACGAATAACGACTGGGGATAGCCATACAGCTGGATCAAAAAGCTTGGCAATCTAGGACAACTTCAAGTTTAGTGACGAATTCCACTATTGTCATTTCGGAAGTCACTAAGAAAAACTCACCCTCGGCAGCTTGACATCGGATACCTAATGGTTTTGCTGTGCTGGCATCGTCGATCTCTAGGAAGTGCTCACAAAATCGGTGATTTTTTAAAATATCATTTATCACATACTTAGAGATGGAGGTAAACTTTCTCAGCAGGAAACCTGTAGTGTCTAAATCCAGACGCAGTTCAGAAATGGCAGAAATTGCCCTATGGTTTGTATGTGCCCCTGCTAATACGTTATCAACCTAAAGAGAAGTGAAAATTATGTTGCTTGCTAATTTAAACTCATCATAAACATCTTGAGCTAATTGCTGTAGCACACGATTGTCTAAAAATGGAACACAAGTTACCCCAAATGTGAATGTGTTAAGTCGGAGAGCTCACCGTTTTTATCACGGAACAGGATCCTTTGTAAAGGTTTATACTTGGGATTAAAATTAATTTGACGATAAATATTAGTGATATCGGTGCCTTAGACATTTGCCATTGGAGATGGACTAGATGCATTGAAAACAACTCGCATCTTTGTGGTCGTGCTGTCAAGCTTGAAGATTGCATGATGCAGGTAATAACACTAATATCTGGAGCAACCTGTAGCATGTGGTTCAGGTACTCGTGGATTATTGAGTTGTACTGCTTTTGGTGGGGGTCGTTTCAATTTAAACGGCTCATTTCAAAGGAATTAAGCTAGTGGATGGATCTGCCCTAAGTCGATATGATAAAGAGTTTGGAATGGTAAAGTTTACACATATCGACCATAATTTTCTCGTTGAGGTGCTTACAAAGATCTTCTCACAAGCAGTGTCAGCGTCCTTGACCATTTTTACTGGAAGGTCCTGCAATTCCCCCACCTTTTTGAGGAGTTTATCAAGCTTAAGCTCGTTTTTGAAGGATAGTTGTGTCGGAAAAATTGGGTTTCAAAGTGGTCTTTACGACTGGGCCGCTGAGAATCCATTATTAAGCCCAGATACACGCGCCCGAATCAAATTAAATAACCGTTGGGATATAAAAGGAAGCAGAGTCAATTAAAGATCTTGCTGTAAACTTGGACCCTTAATTACACAATTTCTGTTGTTTAATTGATGATATCCAATCTGTTTCCATAACCTAAGTGTTTGCTTCGGCACTTTCGTGGAACAATGGAAAACGAGAAGGCAACCCCAATTGTCAGTGCTAACCTTGAAAAGTTTATGTTCCGTTAAGCAACCTTGCAAATTTTTGAGGCCGCCCCTAATTCATGGGAGCTTGCCGAAAGATTGAAAATGATTTTGAGTTGACTGTTTGGTTATGCGGCCAGAGTCAGGCTCTTAAGAGTCATAAGACTCTCTTAAATTCCCTTCATCTATTTCTTATTACCTTCATCTCATTGCGGCAGCCCTTTGCCTAAGCTCTATAATTTTTCTTGATTCTATTCGGTTTTCGTCTTTGTAACGATTGCACGTCCAATTCGGGTCCGCTTGCTACTTTTGATATATAAAAATTATCTCGGTACGACTGCACGGCCAATTTGTGACCGCTTGCCTACGTTCGATCGATAATCCCCAACTTTGTAAAACTATATAGAATTTATCTCGGTACGACTGCACGGCCAATTCGTGACCGCTTGCCTACGTTCGATCGATAAACCCCAAATTTGTAGCCTAAAAAACCTTGCCCTGCGTGGCCAAATAAATTTAAATTAAGCTAATATAATTACTTGTGATTATTGCGGAAATTATAGCTAATGAAAAAGCTCATTGACTCAACATTGACTATTGACTAAGCCGTTTATTCTCAGATCTTTCTGTGAAGAACGACAAGCTAATTGGAAGCCCATATTTGAGAGAGGAGATTTTGAAACTATTTTCTTTGACTCACCACTAGTCTTGGCGTTGAGATAGAGGTTTTTCGACTGGTGCAAGCCTTGGATTATTAATTTAAACTGCAAAAACAAGGTCTCGGAACGTAGGCCAACGTAAATAGGCACCACTGTAATCTTCCTTATCATATGGCGGAAGAATACATCCTCTTATGTCAGTCGGGGATGGGGACTGCTCTTGCCTCTTGGCGGCTGAAGCAATTTGAATTTCCCTACTAATTTCAGCTGCACAGCGTTCATTAACAAAATATCAGTCATACTTGGATAGAATTTTGGAGCTTGATAACGCTTGTATCGGATATAAGCGCACTTTTCCCATGATGCTTGGATTTACAGTACCTGGAGCCACATGGATTTTGAATTCAAATTAACTGAGCCTTTCAGTCGCTGCAATGAATGCGTTAAACACCATCATAGATTGTTGGCCTGCTGAACTAGTGACGACCTTGGTGGTGGTGGCCATTTCGACTGTCTGATCACTAAGTTTGACTGGGGACTTGCTCCAAAAGCATGTGGTTGCAGTGCTGCAAGAGTTTGGATCTCCTTTTGTTCGGATACGGGTGGAAGAAGGCTCTTTTTTTCCTGATCAAGATCGGACATTTTATTTATTGAAAGAAAACAAGTAAGAACGTTACAGTCGAGTTTCCCGACTGTTACAGACCCTGTACAAATTTGGTTTTAGGCAAAATAAAAAAAAACCAAAAAAAATATATATTCACACCAAGTCCGGTCTGGGATTCGAACCCAATATCTTCGCGTTTTTAGTCGAACGTCGTAACCATTATACAAACCCAAACTTTTTGAACCGGCAGCTAATACAGTATAAATATATGGAAGACGCACATTCATACATATGTAACATATATGAAGGTAGTGGCAGCGCAGCTGCAGCGGCACTTCCGAGAAAAATCATCCACCGAACGCAAGCGATTTTTCGTTTGTTTGCGCAAATAAACAGATTTTTTGTGTTTGGCGCCTGTAAACTTTAGGTATTTATTGTGCGCTTTCTAATTAACCAATCTTGATGAAACTTTCAGGATCGGTAGAAATCAATGTTTCAATTGCATGTGTATTTTAAAAAAAAATTTGAAAATTGTGCAGTGCAGGGGAGTGCAAAAATTCAAATACAAATTGCGGGGGCGGTGGGCGTGGCGCCGACTTAAAAAAATAAACTCTAATTGCGTCAGTATTAGGAGAATCTACACTGGTAATACGGTTCCTCTAGCTCTTACAGTTGCTGAGATCCGTGTGTTCATCCGGACGGACGGACGGACAGACGGACAGACGGACATGGCTATATCGATTCAGCTCGTCATGCTGATCAAAAATATATATACTTTGTGGGGTCTGCCACGCCTCCTTCTGCCTGTTACATACATTTGCACAAACTTAATATACCCTTT